>CAEMYA010000021.1:2581457-2614641 GCA_903131615.1 Diplodus sargus
CACACCCTGGACCTGGTCATAACATATGGTCGGTCCACTGGTGTGTCCTCTGTTGTCGACCTGGCTGTGTCTGACCACTATTGTGTGTTTTTTTAATATCTCCAGTTTTATCCAACAGGAGGCCCCGGTGAGAACAGTGAGGAAGCGCTATCTTACTCCTGAAGTGGCTGCAAATTTTATTGAAATTTTAAACAATAGCACTGCTGACATTTTACCTGCACCCTGCGATTTTATTGTTGATAATTTTTAACAGTAAACTCAGGTCAGCCCTAGATTCAGTGGCTCCACTTTCCACAAAAACAATTTCAATCAAACCTACACCACCTTGGATTAAGACTGAAATAAAACAACTGAAAAGAAATTGCAGGAGTGCAGAGAGAAAATGGAGGCAGACAAAGTTAACAGTTCATTACGACATATTCCGGGACAAACTCAAAACATACAATAAAGCAGTGAAACAGGCAAGAACTTCCCATTTTTCACAACTCATCTCAGATAAAAAGAACAACCATAAATTCCTCTTCTCCACAATCGCTCGTTTAATTAATACTGATTTTAAGAAGTCCTCTATAGTTCCAACAAACAATCTATCTGAGGATTTTGCAGACCACTTCAGAGGTAGAATCGATGGCATCAGATCCACTCTCTTAGAACAAAACAATGTTGTTTTTAACAGACCTGGACCATCGCTTTTATCTGAGGAGACAATGGAGCATTTTGTCCAGGTTGATGCAGAAACACTCGGTAGAGTTTTCTCCCGAGTTAACCCAACAACCTGCCTTTTAGACCCAATTCCCACATCACTTTTAAAACAATTTTATGCGTTCTTTGAGTCTGAACTTTTAACTCTTGTGAATTGCTCTCTCGAGACGGGTGTCTTCCCTACTGCCTTTAAAACGGCAGTGGTGAAGCCCCTTCTGAAAAAGAGCAACCTGGATCCTGATATTTTCACCAACTACCGACCTGTATCCAACTTACCCTTTTTAAGTAAAGTTTTAGAAAAGCTGGTTTATATCCAATTAAATGATTTTTTAAACAGCAACAATATTTTAGAACAGTGTCAATCTGGTTTTAGGATGAACCACAGTACTGAGACAGCCCTCGTGAAGATTGTTAATGATCTCAGGTGTAACATGGACTCTCAGAAACTGTCAGTCCTGGTGCTACTGGATCTAAGCGCTGCTTTTGATACAGTAGACCACCACATTAAATAGACTCAGACACCTGGTGGGCCTCTCTGGCACTGTTCTTAACTGGTTTTATTCCTACCCCACAGATTGTTACTTTCTTGTAAGTATGGATACATGTTCCTCAGGAACGCATGAACTTAAGTATGGGCTGCCTCAAGGGTCAATTTTAGGTCCAATGCTTTTTAATTTATATATGCTTCCCCTTGGGGACATCATCAGGAGCCACGGCATCAATTTCCACAGCTATGCTGATGATACACAGCTTTACGTCGCCGTGTCTCCTGATGACACAGGGCCTATTGATTCCCTTTTAAACTGTATTTTAGATATAAAGTCATGGATGGCAGAAAACTTCTTACAGCTCAACCAGGACAAAACAGAGGTTTTAATTATTGGCCCTGAAGGCAAGAGAGAGAAACTTTTACCCAAACTAAATGCTTTTAAACACTCACCGTGCGTAAAAAACCTGGGCGTTCTTTTCGACTCTGAGCTTGATTTTATTCCACACATCAAAAATACTACAAAGATTGGTTTTTACCATCCTAAGAATATAGCCAGAGTTCGTCCATTTCTCTCTCTGGCCAGCACAGAGGTGCTAATGCATGCTTTTATCTCTAGCCGGTTAGATTACTGTAATGCCCTGCTCTCTGGTCTCCCAAAAAAGAGCATTTCGCAGCTTCAACTGCTCCAGAACTCAGCTGCACGTGTGCTGACAAAGACCAGAAAGCGGGCTCACATTACACCAGTTTTAGAATCACTTCATTGGCTCCCTGTGCGCTTCAGGATCGATTTTAAGGTTCTTTTATTAGTTTTTAAGTGTCTTAACGGCCTTGGGCCTTCTTATCTGTCTGGCCTGCTTTTACCGTATCGGCCCTCACGGACCCTGAGGTCCTCCGGTACTGGTCTTTTATATGTTCCCAATGTTAGAACCAAAACCTTTGGCGAAGCCTCATTTTATCATTACGGCCCTCGCCTGTGGAACAGCCTTCCGGAGGACCTCAGGGCCACTGTGTCTGTTGATGCTTTTAAATGCAGGCTCAAGACTCACCTTTAATTTAGCTTTTAACTGAGTCACCTTTTACTCATTTAGTATTACTCATTTTATGCTGTCCTGTCACTTTTCTTTGTCCTTTAATTTTCTCTAATAGGTTTTATTGTTCATTTACTTATTTATTTATTTATCTATTTATTTATTTTTAATGCTGCTTTTACAGGTTTAGTGCTTAAAAGTTGTGTTTTGCGCTTAGTAATTTTTATTAACATTCATTTCTGTTGTTTTAGGAGGTTTTTCATTTCTTTTACTACTTATTTCATTTATTGTTTCTTAGTTTCCAGCTCCAGTGTTCTCCTCATGGGGGCCCTCCACTCTGGGAGCTCTGTCTGGCCTGCCTGCGGGGGTGCCGTCCTGGGGGTTGGCCGGGCCTCGACAGCTGGGGAGTCCTGCTCCAGGGCTTTATGGTCATGGTATGGGCCCCTATCTGTCAGGGTAGTCTGTCAGGTGGTCTCTGTGGCGGCGTCCTCTGTAATCGTAGGCTTGAACGGCTCTCGGTGGGGATGGCTCCCATAAGATGGTGTTTCCTCACTTGGTCTATCAGTGCTCAGCCATATTCTACTTTATCTTGTGGGGGGGGGAGGGTGGGGTTTACGTATTGGTGTAGTATGCTCAAGGTTGTGTGTGCATGTGGGTACGTGTGTGTGTGTGTGTGTGTTACATGAATGAGGATGCGGGGAGTGGGGATGTTAAGGGGGTTTTGTTTCATTATCTTTTCTTTTAATGTCAAGCACTTTGGGTTGCATTTTTTACGTATGAAAGGTGCTATTTAATCAAGTTGATTTGATTTGATTTGATTATCAAACGATTCCCTACTTAGGATAGACTCCTCTAAATAACACAATATTCCAAAAAATCGGGAGGGTTTTACGTTTAAAGTACAGTCATCGCTCTCACAGTGCAAAGTAAGCAACACATAAGAGCATGAGAGCAAACATCTGTCATGCCTACCGAGGCTCTCATCTGTCTGAGAGAAGCAGGGCTGATGCTTTTCACAGCTTCAAACCTCCCAGTCACAGCTCTAATCAAATAACCCACTCTGCACTGTAGAAACACTGGAGCTCGCTTGTCGAAGCACTTCTGCCTGCTTTCTGTCTGTGCATCAATACTGCTCTGCACTACACAACAACAATCGTCTGACTGATGTTTCTGCTCTCAGTGATACAGAGCCAATCAAACTGTTTGGGTCAGAGTTGCAGACGCTCAGACATAAAAGCACACACAATCTACATGGGACATTTTCTCAGAAGCGTGGTTGAAAGAGGCGTGGTTGGTGATTGAAAACTGAAATTGTCGCTGATGTTGTTTATTCAGTCTGACAGTTTTGCTCTTTATATATGTCAAGCCCACTTCACCTGTCTATCCAGAATAACTTACTTCTTGAAAATCCACAAACTTCGTTGCCCCCGTAGTGTGAGTGTGTATATGTATGTATGTGTGTGTGTATATATATATATATATATATATATATATATATATTATATATATTATATATATATATAAACTGTTTTAAATGCTAAATGCTAATAAGAGCATGCTAACATGTTCATAATGACAGTAGCTCCCCGATCTGAGAAGGACATACACCTGCGCAACCACCATCTTTGACCGCTAGACTAATTTAACACGGTTTGTCCAAGTGGTTTCGCCATATCGAGCGCTCTAAGACGGTGGATGCACTTGTGCATGTGGAACCCACATCGGGTAGTGACAGCTATAACGTTTTGGCATGCCAACATTTGCTAATTTGCACACTTAACAAAACAATTTGTCATGTTTAACCAAGCAAACATCCTTACAAACATATACTTTCCACAAAAAGCTAATCAAAAGTTGTACTAATTTAGTCAGCTATTCCATGTCTTTCACCTTTTTTTTCCTGTTAAAACAAATGTAAGTCCAACACCCATTTACCTGTCACACTAACTACATCTGTGGGCTACACAGGAACATTTATTTGGCTAGTGTTGTGATCGTGCTTTCAAATTCTTTGGAAAGCCTTATACTGTATCAACTGTGAAATAAAAAAGGCCTTTTCACCGTTTTTAAATCATTTTATGTCTCATTCTAAGAAAGTAAACAACAAAGAAGGAAATGCTGAAAATATTTTGAATCGTAAACTCCAAAGACTGAAATCTATGTTACAAAGACAGCAGGGAGTAAAAAGCTCAGACGGATGGTGTGATTTCTTCCTCTGCTCTTCTTACCTCCACTGATGGCCCTGCTCTTCTGACTGTCTGGGTGGTGTCCTTCCCCCCTCTGATACACCTCCTCTCTCTGCCACTCCTGAAGCATGTGGCTCTCTGAGCTCTGCACGGCCGCCCCCTGTCTGGTCACCCATCGCTGCTCCTCCTCCTCCTCCTCCTCCTCTTCCTGCTCCTCCTCTGCCCTCCTCCCTTTTCCAGTGTGAGGCTGGGGCAGAGCGGCCTGCCTGACCACTCCTTCAGGAGACGGCAGCTTCCTTTTGCCTCCACAGAGATCAGCTCTGTCTTCTTCCTGGGGAAAAACTTTGTACTTCTGGTGGTCCTGGGACCTCCAGGTAGGGCCCTCTGGTTGGCGAGTGGGCAGAGATGTGTCAGGAGTAGAGGTAGGTAGGAGTTCGACCCGGGGCTCTCCTCTGGTTAGGTGGATGTCTCCAGCATGGTCAATGGAGACAGTGCCTCCTGCTCTCAAATCAGAGAAGGATGATGAAGTGGGGAGGTGTCTGAACTGAGAGCCTGTACCATTCTGAAGCTGTGTCACAAGAAGGCAGAACAGAGAAAGAAAGAAGGGAGTCAGTTTGCCACAGAGGCTGAGAAGCAAGTCAGGCAAAATGCACACACAAAGCACATGGAGAGAATCACGCTGACTAATCACTGCCTGCCTGACTCACTGCACTTCCTGAGCATCAAAGGGCACACTATTTGCTGGTCAGTAGCAGCCCACATCACAAAGCCATGCCAGCAAACCCCCCTGTGCACAGTACATTCTAGAGACACACTAACCTGGCATTTTTGATGAGTAATTAATGAGAAGCAACAGTAAAAAATCCATGGAAACCACAAAACTGTTGAGAAAAGTTAAAAAAAAATAAAAATCTCTAAATACTCCTTTAACTGCTTTTTTCTTTTTGCGTCAGTTTCCTCTCTCCTGCTTCTACTTCCTGAAGCACTTTCAAATGATCAAATGACGAATGGCTGCGGGTGGCGAGTGAGAGCTGAATAGCTTTTGTTCTCCTCTCCTCCGCGCCAGAGGCATCTTTCATGCCTAAGGCCGAGCTGGAATGTGGCCGTCGGCATCAGTACAGCCTTTGACACCGCAGGATAATGGGAACTGAGTCAGAACTTGGTCAGAGGCCGAGCCATGCGCTGTACATTTAGAATGACATCACACAACATGAATACGGGGAGAAAATGAGATGCCATACAGCATTTGTTGTTCTCAGAAATGGGCATACATTTCTGAGAAGAGGGCTCCTGCTGTGTCAGACTCCACTGTGTCAGGCAAATGCATGGTGATTGTTGAGAGGAAGCTTACTTGTAGGAGCTCTACTGGGCTGTCGCACAGCTCTTGTTCATCCCTCATGTCTATGTCTGAAGACTCCTGGAGCAGAAAGACGCACATGCTACAATGCATGGTTTATATATTCTACATTTTGAGTGTAGGAATGCGTCATACTGTACCTGGACTAAATAAACAACCTTGTTAATTGATTTTAATATTTGAATTTGACTACAGATAATTCTGTATATCTATATCATCTTCATCTGTCCATAAAGGATGAGGGATCGATCCTCTGCTGCTTTCTCCGAAGTTCACCTTCTTCATCAAATGCTTGTCTGTTGAGTGTTTCCTTGCCCAAATCAATGGAAAGAGTGTATCATATGTTGAACAGATCGTATAACCCTCTTATGTGCTGTTGAGCAATATACATGATGTAAACTCACATGAACAGTGCGAATTTATGTGCAAATAATTTGCACAGCTTTTTTTTTTTTTCCTAATAGTGCTGTTGGTCTTTTTTTGGAATAAGTTTGATATTTCTGAGATTTTGTAGACGGAATGAAGGCATCAACCAATCACGATGAGCGAAATGGACATTACGTCTCATCTCATGAGAATGCTGGACCTGTTGAATGCTTATGTTTGTCATAACCCTGTATTGTATTGTATGATGAAGGAAACAAAATAATAAAGACAGTTGTCACAAAAGTCACAAAAGTGTCTCAGGTTGAGTGACCTTGATATCTCTTTCCAGAGACAAACTGCTGTAAATGTGCGATTTATCAGTGGGGACCTGAAACTGCTCCATGCATCTGTGCTGTCTTAAAATCCATCGACTACACTGGAATAAACAGTCATTTCATTTGGCAATGGGAGTTACTGGTCTGCTGCTGCCTTGATTGGTTTTCTAAACATGATGTTCAGTGTATTAATACAGTGTACTGTAATTGACTGGTGACTATCATCTTAATGAGATAATATGTGTCTAAATATTATATATGTGTATATATATGTCACACATATGCATCACTGCCAGTATGAATAGTTTTGATGTGAAATAATCACAGGTGACTATTTCAAATTTGAATGATTCCTTGTGTAAATGACTTAGATGAGAAGATTGATACCACTCTCTGCACTAAGGTGAACTCATTAGCACATAGTACCTCATTTGTTTAATCCATACACCCAATGTAAAAACAGCAGCAGAAATGACTCTCCTGGGTGGGGTTACCTGGAAATGTCACGTTTTAAGATAAGACAGTTGCTGTGACCACCCAAGATATACAGTAGATACATTTAAAATTACAAAACAGTTATTCATATTTTCAAGTGTGGCATTTTAGAGCTCTTTAAAGAATACCTGTTTTTAACTTAAAAACACTTAAAAACACGGAATATGTCACTATTAGAATAAATGAGTTAAAAACAACTTTAGTTTAAATACAGACATCCAGCGAGCATAAAAGCATAAAAACAGAGTTATTCTAAAGGATAAATAGCATTTTCTTTTTGCTCCTCTCCTACCTGCTCCATATCTCCCAGTGTGATGGGCTGTGTCTGGTAGCGAGCGTTGGCCCTGCGCTGGCGTGTGTCCCCTCTGGTGCGGGTCACCCTGGTAGGAGTCTGAGCCAGTCTGTTGAACAGTGCCATCTTCTCTGCCAGGCTGAGGGTGCAGAGGTCAGGCTCCTCCTGACCCTGACCCTGGCTCTGGTTGTGACTCTGTTGTTTTCCCTCCATTGTGGAAACAGGCATAGTACTCTGGACCTCCTGGATATCCTTCACCTGCCGGGCCTCCCACACGTGCTCCCGGGTGGCAGTGCTCTGCTGTGATGATGCCTGGAGGCTGAGGGCAGGATGACATCCAAGAGACAAAGAGACAGGAGAAAGGGAGGCTTGTGGTAAACAGGAGCCCATGCAAGCTAGCGAGTGGCATGCTTCCTGGCAGGCAGCATCGTGGCGCTGAGTGCATTTAATGATAACAAAATAACACCCAATAACAGTTTAATGTAGAGCTATTGGGCTGTTATACACGCAGAGTGAGTCATGCCCAAAGCAAATAAAACTATGATATCATGTTTAATCCTTACAGTCTTCTTAGTTCTTTAAGCATTTAATCATGTAGTTTGCTTCAATCACACAGGAGGGCACCGGAGCTCAAATAAACACGACAACTTTACACTGCTGAGAACTCCTATCCATTCACATACTGTAGAGTCATACCCACATGTGACAAAACCACCCTGAAAAGTAGACTTTGCAGTGGTAAATGAGCAGCATTCCGTAAAAAAACAGTCAGGTTAGTCACACACTGTGGGTCGACCGGAGCATTCATAGCTGTGCCATGTACCTGTATGGTGGGACAGTGCTGCAAACTAAGGTGGGGCCGGGGACATGTTCTACAGCAGTGTGAACAGTCACTGTGTGTGGCAAGTGAGTGGGGAAGCTACAGTTGCCAAGGAAAGGGACAAAGTCAGAGAGAGGGAGAGGGAGAGGGAGGGGTGACCGAGACAGCATACACATGACAGGAGAGAATGAACCACATGATTTCCAGGTAATTAGGAAAAGAGTTCATTCAAGCTAAGGAAGAGGAATGAAAAACATGTTGAGGTTCAGAGAGGCATTCAGAAAAAATGGGTGGAGGGTTGAAGCAACATTTCATTTCGAGACTCATGAAGAATTTGATTTAGAAATCAAATGTTTTCATGTCCAGAGCAGGAAATGCGGTTGGATGATAATCATCATGTTGTCACCGTCAACTGTATGAACCATCAAGACGTTCCGCGCCTGTGTTTTCGTAGTCACTGCTCTTAATCACTCTTGATCATCCACAGAATTCATTGTTTATAGTTTTCATAGAGACTAAGGCTCAATGCCATTTCCAATACCATACTCCTCTTTATGTCAAATTACAAGGGGTAGTCCTCTGTCAGTGGTGTTTATGTAAAGAGATGCAACACTGTAATTGCTGATTTGTGCATGACAATCTCACATCTTGTCATATTTCAATGTAACGCTAGCAACCGAGACATCACCAAACTGCTAGCAATCATTATATCATCTATATAAAGAAAGGGACCAGAATACATTTAAATAGCATAGAGTTCTAATAAGCCCTGGTTTAAAGTGTGCCTCTGTGCAAATGATCATGTAGCCCCAACAATTTACCCTACCCCTTTCACCCAACAAGAATCAGGACACCCAAGTCATGAAAGCGTAAAATTGGTTAAAAATCTGTTGATAATCCTAGGCAATGAAAACAATGTTTCCTGAAAGACGTTTCCTAACACACATTTTTGTTATTTTCAATGCTGTGGGCAGCATGAACAAAAACCTGTTCACCTCTGCTTCACAGATTGAGGCAGAAATCTCAGATCACCAAAAGCTCCTAGCTCTTAATACAACCTCTGAGCTAGCAATCTACACTAAAACATCAACCTCTTTGTTAACAGTAGAAACCATATTTAGCCATTTTAATACCAAGTTCCCCCGACACTATTTTGAAGGGGCACCATCGCTCCATCCCGAGATGGCTTTGATTGGAATAAAGAAATGGAAATAGTATTTTTGCTCCTAAACCAGAATGAAAATTGGCGCAGCTAGACCACTCCCCAATGCTGGCCAGGGCAGTGGAGATCTGTTTTTTGGAGACTACATCCACACAGACCTGGTAACAATCTTCTTATGAAACTTAATTTTGCAAAGATTCCTTACTATTGCTTTAACATCAGCACCTGACAAGTAACTTGAGAAGACTTACGTGGCAGCAATGACTACTTCCTCTGTGGTGACTGGCTGAGTCCTGGATCGATCTTGTGTTCGTCTTAGTCTCCTGTCCACCGCTGCATTCCTGGACCTCACTTTAGGGCCACCACCATCAATGTTCTTCTCCAATTCCTGGATGGAAACATTGAGGTAAACATGAGAGAAAAAAAAAACTGATGTAATATTTCACGTTACCTTAGAAAGATAAACGAGTTGAGTTATAAGTGAAAGACTGGTGTAGATTTATTTGAGACAGTGACTATGACTTAATTGGCTAGAGTAGATTACCATATGTCTCAAAAAGAATGAGCATAACAACAGATAAAGATAGATAAGATCACATTTTTTATCAAAGCTGTTCCAACTTAGACAACAAGTCATGTTTAAGGTCTGATTTACAGATGTGACTTAAAATGTACTCTGTTAAAATGTTTGCTCCTGTAGAATGGTGAGTATTTCCAAGTTTTAATCTCTAAATCCTCACAGGAATGACAGGATGGAAAAGAAGAGAAAAGTGTCAACTGTCAATTGTCATTGATTGAAAGCACATTTCTGCAGAAGTGAGAAGCCAGACAGGCAGAGTTGAAGCTCACCCTGAAGAGAGAGCGCTTGGCTGCCACGCTCAGCTTGGCCCGTTCATCTAGCTTCTCTTCATCAGCTGCAGACACAGAGAGGGAAGAACTCACTAAGACAATGGAAACTAAAGATGTCTGCTCCGTAAAAGTAAATATGGTCAAAATGATCTCCATTAAACGGTAACTCCATCAATTATACACATTTAAGTGTGTTTACAGATCTTAAAGAGTATTACTGATCATGTGAAAAAGTACTATAAAGCCTTTTGTGGATCCAGAGAAAGTTGCATGAAATCTGATAAACTACCCCCAGTGATGTCACTCACTTGTCAAGTTGCATTGTAGGTAATGTAGGCACCAGGTTTTATAACTAAAAAGAATGTGTGGAATAAAAGGTGATATCTCTGAATCTGCAATAATGATTTGTTTTTGTTTGTTTTTAACTGCTTTTAGAACCTGGCGCATACAACACCCACAATGTTGTAGCTACTAACTGGCAGGGCTTAGTGAACCATCTTTACTTGTCTTCACTCCATAAGTAAGATTTTATGGGAAAGCCTTATTTATAAGAAATTAAATGGGTGGAAAATAAATCACATTACAGTGTAGAAGATTGTATGAACATATAAAACTAAGTTTTAACAGCGTAATCCTCTATTTACCAGGAGTGTTCATAGCAAATTCACTTCAAAACTGGCAAGAGCTTCACCTGATCAGTCATGTCTCAAAAGTATTAACATGTGTTAAAAGGGGAGTTTCTCTTTTCTGAGCGACAAATTGTGTAACACATTCATATCCATTGATCACCATGATCATAGATTTGATCATTCGTCATTACACACAACCAGTACCATCTGCCTTTACAGCTGGGAGGAAAGATCAAAAACAAAACCTGCAACTGATGTCATAGGAGAGACTATGCAGGGCTAGACAGGTGTGAGTAGCATGGCTGCATACACACTCAAACACTCTGTGCAAGACATATGATATGACATCACCAAACAACTATTCCCTATGACTGATGCTGCTGAACTGAGCTCTGCTCCCTGTAATTCTGTCAGTACGAAGAGCGTCCCAGCTGAGTGTGTGCTTATAAAAAGCAGATGAGCTGCTTCTGCCACCAGCTGTGCTGTTATGCTACTGTGAGCACCAGTAACAACTCTTTAAACGCCACATAAAAATGTTGTGCTTTTTTCAGGCTAACTACAAAGTTTTTTTTTTATTTTTGAAAGCGAGAAAAGCAGCAGAGTTCAACTGATCGTCGCATTCTTCCCATCAAAAAAAATAATTCCCGTAAATACTCTAATATTGGCCTGTATTCCATTAGCGGCCGGGTCTCTAACACTGGCCGGTCTTGCTGTCGGCGGAGGTACATAAAGGCCGGTCTCTAAAAGGGGCCGGGGCTATTATTAGAACCAACGTCTTTCTGGGCAGGCCTCAACATTATGTTTGTGATAGTAACATGCAAGTACCACAGGGGGGCAATGTTTGCTAACGAATCCAAGCCATAGCTACGGTAGCCTGGTCATGTCAATCACCACGCTCTTGACTTGAGACTTCAGTCACGGGTAGGCTAACGTTGTTTACCATGGCAGCTGAGGAGCCAAAGAGGAGACGAAAATTTGACATCAAGTTCAAAGAGAACGTGCTTTAATATGCTGCAGAGCACTCTGGGGAGCAAGCTGCTAAACATTTTAGACTTAGACTTAGACATCTCTTTATTGATCCTTTTGGGATGACTCCCACAAGGAAATTGAATTTCCAGCAGCTTACA
This sequence comes from Diplodus sargus, assembly GCA_903131615.1. Taxonomy (NCBI): domain Eukaryota; kingdom Metazoa; phylum Chordata; class Actinopteri; order Spariformes; family Sparidae; genus Diplodus; species Diplodus sargus. The sequence continues at coordinate 2,593,296 of CAEMYA010000021.1, forward strand.
AGTAGAAAAAGAGAGGTACAGGGTTAGGGTTAGGGTTAGGGTAACATTGACTCGAAAAGAATAAGATACTGGAAAAATAAGATACTGGAAAAATCAGAAAATGGAACTAGCTGCAGCAAACAAAAAGAGAGCAAGACTGCCAGGAGGAGGGAGAAAAAACGTTAGCGAGGAGTTGGACACAAAACTCTGAGTGGATCCATTCAATGAGAGACAATCATAACCGAGCGTCGAGAAAAATGATCCGAAACAAGGCTCTGGAAATCTACCCTACAGTGAGTGATAGAGGTGCGCAGGGGTTGGCTGCAAAAGTTTTTAAAACGAAATGGCTTCGCATTGCGACGTCGCACCACAATTGCTCAGAAGGACCCAGATCTCCTCACAGAGAAACTTGTCTCATTCGTCGACTATGTGAGCAAGACTGTCGTCTCGAAAAGAATTTCAGAGGACAAAATTGCAATGGATGAGACTGCCGTTTGGTTCGATATGGTGTCTCCCAGTACCATTGACGGAAGAGGGATGAAGTGTGTTGCGCTCAAAACAACAGGCCACCAGAAAAGCCATCTCACTGTTGTCCTTGCTGCCAAGGCTGATGGCACTAAACTCAAGCCTTACGTCGTCTTCCGGGGGGCCATCCGTGAAGTGAAGGCAATGCAGCAAGAGATCTCAAGAGTCATCGCCACATCTGCCAAAGGCTGAATGAATGACGACTTGACCACAGCGTGGCTCAGATCAGTGGTGGGTAAATTCAGTTTTCGCCCGCGCCTGCTGGTGTGGGATGCCTACTGCTGTCACATCAGCACCTCTACCAAACAGGAATTGAGGCCCTACAGCATCACAACCGCGGTGATCCCAGGAGGCTGCACTTAGTATGTCCAAGCCCCCGATGTCATGTGGAACCAGCCCTTCCAAGCGAGCCAACATGCTTCTTATGATGAGTGGATGGCTGGGGACGCAGACAAGCAATACACAAGTGGAGGGAACCTAAAAGCACCATCTGAAAGCGTCTGCTTGTGGACTGGGTTCTCGCTGCTTGGGACAAGCTGGGCAAGGACCTGATCATCAAGTCCTTCAAAGTGTGTGGGCAGTCTGTGAAACCTGACGGGAGTGAGGACGACCTCATACTGTGCTTCCGAGAGGGACAGGTATGTTGAAAGTAGCACTCAAGTCTATCACTATCAGTCTCTCTCTCTCTCTCTCTCTCTCTCGCTCTCTACCATTAGATGAATTGCATTCGTGAGTGAGCATGTCCACTGTGACTTGCAATAACGGCCAAGCTAAATTAATGTATTGTTCTTTACAGCCCTGCGCTACTGGACGACAGGCCATGACTACTGCCCGCAGGAACTGTACGATAATGAACTTGTTGTAGAGGCTGGCGCGAGTGATGAGGTGATTACAGGGAGAGATGAAGAGGAGGAGGAAACTGAGGAGGAGGAGGAGGATTAAACAGAATTGGAGGATGTTTCTTTTACTTCAAACCAAACAAGACAGAACACACAACAACAGAAGATTAGGCCTATAATTGGACAATCTGAGGATGGTTAAACTTTGGAGCGGTAAGGTGTCTAAACCGGTAAGTTGCCTTTTGTGATGAATCAATAGCCTAATTTTCACCGCGTATGGTTAAGTGTTGCACTACCGATATGTTTGCTACGTTTTTGTTACCATATTTCTACACTGGAATTTTCAATAAATGAACCTAGTATTTTATAGGTTCACATAGACACAAATCTCGTTTTTATTCATTCTACTGGTAGTCTGTTTTGCTCAAATAGAAATAGAGGCCTGTCTCTAATTCTGGCCTCCTTCCAAAAAAGGCCTGTGCCGCGACGTGCTTGAGTAAAATAAAGGCCCGGGCCTATATTAGAGGATTTACGGTATATCTGACAAAGATTTTTGTGGCCCTCATAGTCCACTAGACAAAAAGAGGAAGGGAGATTTGTGGGACGCTTCCCTACTACCTTGCCTGTAGTCATCCAGCCTGTCCACTCTGCCTAGCCCAGAGACACTCTGGCAGCCAAGAGCAGCTATTAGTCAGGTTCATTATATTTAGATTTGAACTTTTGTGGGATTTTTTGGGGGATTTGCGAAACTATATATTTTTGGAAAGGTTATTGTATAAGGAGTCAGAAAATCAATGTTTGCATTTGCCCAGATGTCTATGTGGCGGCCATATTGGATTTTTAAAAATGGCCGCCGTAAAACTTTATTTTGGAATATCTAGGCTTCTGAATAACCTGGAATGCTGATTTTAACTGCTAAACCCACATTTTTAGGGTCAGTGAATCTGATTGTGCTTGTTACAAAGCTACAAAATGTTAGCATATTAACCCATAGATGCATAAGTGGGTCAAAAATGACCCGTGTGGTTGTTTTCTTGCAATATCATTGTAAAGAAAAGTTTGTGCAGCCATTCCACATTTTATTTTCGTGCCAGCCTTCCATGGGCCAACAACACAGGAAGGTTCTCCCACATAGGCAAGGCAACCTGGCTGCAGGTCTACCTCAAAGCAGAGGAAGATATTGTCAATGCTCTGCAGATGCTTTTGGATGACGCGGATGTGTCAGCCCTGGATTCCTTTATATGCTATATTGCCAAAAGTATTCGCTCACGTGTCTTGACTCGCATATGAACTTAAGTTTACATCCCGTCCGTAATCCATAGTGTTTAATATGACAGCTATAACAGCTTCAACTCTTCTGAAGGCTTTCCACATTGTTTAGGAGTTTTTACGGACATTTTTGACCATTCTTCCAGAAGCACATTTGTGAGGTCACACACGGATGTGGGATGGGAAGGCCTGGCTCTCAGTCTGCGCTCTAATTCATACCAAAGATGTTCTGTCGAGTTAAGGTCAGGACTCTCTCCTCCATGTCTTTATGGACCTGCTTTGTGCACTGGTGCATAATCATGTTGGAGCAGGAAGGGGCCATCCCAAAACTGTTCCCACAAAGTTGGGAGCATGGAATTGTCCAACATCTCTTAGTATGCTGAAGCATTCAGAGTTCCTTTCACTGGAACTTAGGGGCCAAGCCCCTGAAAAAGAACCCCACACCATATTCCCCCTCCACCAAACTTTACACTTGGCACAATGCAGTCAGACATGTACCGTTCTCCTGGCAACCACCAAACCCAGACTCGTCCATCAGATTGCCAGATGGAGAAGTGCGATTCGTCACTCCAGAGAATGCGTCTCCGCTGCTCTAGGGTCCAGTGGTGGTGTGCTTTACACCAATGCATCCGACGCTTTGCATTGCACTTGCTGATGCATGGCTTAGATGCAGCTGCTCGGCCATGGAAACCCATTCCATGAAGCTCTCTACGCTGTTCTGGAGCTAATCTGAAGGCCACATGAAGTTTGGAGGTCTGTAGCGATTGACTCTGCAGAAAGTTAGCGACCTCTGTGCACTCTGAGCCTCAGCATCTACTGACCCGCTCCGTCAGTTTACGTGGCCGACCACTTCGTGGCTGAGTTGCTGTCATTCCCAATAACTTCCACTTTATTATAACACCACTGACAGTTGACTGTGGAATATTTAGGGGCAAGGAAATTTCGCGACTGGACTTGTTGCACAGGTGGCGTCCTATCACAGCACCACGCTGGAGTTCACTTAGCTCCTGAGAGTGACACATTCTTTCACAACTGTTTGTAGAAACAGTCTGCATGTCTAGGTGCTGCTTTTATACTCCTGTGGCCATGGAAGTGATTGGAACACCTGATTTAAATTATTTGGATGGGTGAGTGAATACTTTTGGCAATATAGTGTATGTGCAACTTACTCACCAAGGGGATCAACATCAAGGCAATCCCTCAACTGTGATGGCATCTCTTCTGCAAACATAGGGCAGAAAGTGACAAGCTCCCTCCAACACTTTGAGCTCTGAAGTAGCACATCTTGAGAGTCCATGTACAAACAAGGGTATGGGCACAGGCAGCCATTGCTCTGCAGGATCCACTGCTGGATCCTCTGCAAAACGGATACTTCAAACACTTGGATGGCATGCTCAAACCAGTGACCACAGAGGTCCTCCCACCCCAAAGGCCATTTGTCCAATGCAAGTGTAAATCTGACAGCTCTTCTGGGAGGTGCTCCTGCAGAGCTAAGGACTTAGCCGGTACTGACATGTGTCAGTGCAGCAGCCAGAGATGAACAATGATGATGACAATGACCATGACCATGACGGGGACGATGATTATGATGATGTATAGACACCGTCTAATTAAATAAGTTGCTTCATCATACTGTGGTCTAAATGTGCATGTCGATAGTTCCAGAACGTCAAAGCTTTACATTAGCTAATTTTAAACTCAAAGAAAAAACTCTTCAATCAAAGGAACTCTGAGTTATCTGACAAACTGCTTGTGATGTGCAGTTTTTTTTACCCATATTGTGGATATACACTGAACAAAAATATAAACGCAACACTTTTGTTTTTGCCCCCATTTTTCATGAGCTGAACTCAATTTTTAAAAATTCAAAATGGCCGCCACATAGACATCTGGGCAAATTTCTGACTCCTTATACAATAAACTTTCCAAAAATATATAGTTTAACAAATCCCCAAAAAAGTCCCACAAAAAATTATATAGTGAACCTGACTATATGGAGGATGAGTTCCCCTGAGAGGAGCAGCAGAAGACCGATCATTAACCACCATATCAGAACCGCCCAAAAAGCCGATTTTTTTAGGTGAGCCTTGTTTTAGGTGGTTTCAATTTCGCTTTCTTTCTGGAGCCCGTTCACTGCAGTAAAAAGCTGAGTGTCTGGGCTGGAGTGGCTCTTTACTTCTCCAAATTGAGGCTGCGCTGATCGATGATTACGGTAGAAAACAGATCGACTATAGATATGTACTTTATATGTCCCCACTTCAAAAAACACTAACTATACCTTTAATGGAAGTTAACAGTGCCTGTCACACTGAAGTCTAACCCTGCAAGTCTCATAAACCTATAAGTGGGTGCTTTTGACATCACCATAATCTCGCTACTCAGCCCATGCAAAGACAAAAGACTGATGAAATTCAATTCACTCAGAGAACTGTGGTACTCTCTGCAAATAACATTATTATATTATAATATTATAATTATTGACATTCTTACCCTTTAAAGAACCTAAATATAGTGGGAATGTTTTCTTGTGGTCGGATTAACTGATGACATGATGACATTACACAACAAAACTAAATATATTCATCAGCCACAAACTAAACTGCTCCAAATTTCCTGCTGTAAATATGCTATCAAACACTGTGCGACCGGAAGTTGATTACCAAGCCAAGTTACTTACCTTCAGCAGAAGCTAGATCTGAACTCACACAGGACCTTTCAGAAAAGAAAAAAAAAAAAAAAAACACGCACAAAAAAATTAAATCAGCAAATCATACTCGGATCCATGCAATAAAGTCAAATGGACAGATGGTAAGCAGTTGGAGAGGAAAGAGAGCTAGGTACAGTGGAGGTGCGAATAGTCATTTCTGGTATGCAGGAAATGTGACAGTGAGTGTTAGGAGAAGAAATGAAAAAGGAAAACAGTCAGACTAAGCTGGAGAATTAGACAGCATTACAGAAGTCTGTTTAGTTCCATGGTCTCAGGGAGTGATTACCAACAAAGGCCAATTCATGCTTCCTTGGTATGGTCACATGTGATGTCCACTGCCAAGGCTCAATTAGATGGACCTTTGGCCTTTAAGCTTCCCTGCTTACTAATGTAGTTAGAGTGAGGGGCAAAATCAAGGAGAAAGTGAGTGTGTACATGCCTGTGTGTATGTGTTTATGTGTGCGTATGTCACGCCCATTGGCCTGGGGTAAACTTTGATCCAGCTCATTGCATTAATCTGATTATGAACTTAGTCCATACTATAGAACAATTCACTGCACACCAAAGAAGACATACTTGATGATTAATTGGTATTGTGAACTAAATCCTGATTGGAATCAACATTTCTCTGCATCAAATGTCACTAAGATCAACATTATGTTATGATTTCCTTGACATGCATGATCATATGGATTTTTTCTTGCATTCTTCACTTGCACCCATGCACGAGTCCAGAACAGTACCTATCAGTCTCCTGGCGCTCAGCAGAAGTGATGGGCTGCGTCCTAAACCTCTCTGAGGTCTTTCTACTCTCCCCGGGACAGATATACTGCGGGGGCCTTCGCCCCGTGTCCCTCTCCCCTCTCCATGGGGCCTCGTAGCCTGTGAGCGCCCTGTCTCCCTCAACCTCACTGGAGGGGCCAACCAAGAAGAGGTACCAACAGATAGAGAAAATACAGCATCATCAGGGAGAGATAGAAAGGGACTGGTAGCAAAAAAAATGTTTCAAAGCAGAGGTGAAGGTTGGGATATTCAGTCACACCCCTAGTTTTGAACATCAAGTATATGAGGAAGACCATGTAGACTTATTTGCGTTAAAAGCGTGCATACATTCACTGGTCCCAGGCAGTAACAGTGCAAGTCACAGTGCCAAAAAGCAAACATCATAGAAAGCTTTGTGTTAGCCAATTATTGCATGAAAGCCATTTCTACAGATCACTATGCCTCGATGTTAATGTCACTCCAGCTTTTATTGCTTGTTAGTCATTCAGTAGCCCGCCGATGTTAGTTAACAGCCATCAGTGTGAGCCAGCGAGTAACATTTGATTTTGCCACCTACAACTCATTCCTGCGGCTGGTTGGTGGGGTGGTGGTGCTCTCCATGTAGGAATGTCTGAGCTGGGCCACAGACACCCGGTTGTCCTGCTGATTCTCTTTGTTACCAAAACCATCACCCTCTCTGACCTCTCGGTGGTCATGGGTCTGGTGCTGCCGGTTCCTCTGAATGGGCGCTTGTGGATCCCCTGTATCTGACACCGAGTGGCTCAGTCCTGTGATGGAGGTGGAGTTTCCTGGGCCTGCATGTGCCGCTCTGGGCTGGATGTGGGTGGAAGCCAACCCTTTGTGGATATAGATGGCATTTTCATGCTCTCGATTCCTGATCTCTGATGCTTGCAGACGGTAGATGTAATCTGTTTCAATCAACCTGGCTCTGCCTCTGTGTCCTCCTCTTGCAGGGTCCTCTGCCTCCCGTGCCTGGCTGAAACTCAGTGCCTTGGACACTCCTAGTTCCTCTTCCCTCCATCCTCTGCGAGGGTCTTCAGTGCTCCTCTCCCTGCGACGGATCTCAGAGGGTAGAACTGCTTGTCTGCTCCTCAGAAGGCCCTCTGTCTTTGCGTCCTCTGTCTTCTCAGTCCCTTCCTCCGGTTGCTGCTCCCCAGCTCTGGATGAGGGACCAGAGGCCATGGACAGGTAACTGGGGTATCCACCAACTTCTTGCACTCCCAGTGGCCCAGGTTGGGTGAGCTGAGGCTGGGGTTGATGGTGAGAATGGGAGTACGCCTGCTGGGGACCCGGTGGGTCTGCATGGTACTGTGTAGAATTTTGGTTGCGGTATTGCAATTGTCTGCAGTAAGCTGGGGTCTCTCTAACTTTCCCCAGCTCTGGGCTCTTCTGGCGGCCTTCCTCTCTCGCAAGCCTCTCCCTAACTCTGATTCTTCAGGGAAAAGATAGACTGGTTAGCATCTGTACGATATGAATAGACACAGCATATTTCTCTTACAATCATTAATATGAATGTTGTTAGTCTGATAAAAGGAGCAGCAAACAGCACCCTAGTCATCTCATACTCTAATCGAAATGCCTGTCTGTACATATCTTGTTTGATATTGGGGCTGGGTACCAAATTGCAGCAGTGTTCTATTAATAACCATGTATAGAATCAAGTACAAAAAAATCAAAAATAAAATAAATAAATATCAAATGTTGAAATTTAATGTAATGTAAATGCTTGATCATGTTTTTTATAGTTGTCTTTTTTGCTCTATTTTACTCCCTGTATATACACAATTCAAGCAGAGCAGCTATGAGTCATGGTTAGGCATGGCATTGATATTCTCAGAATAGTTTGGGCAACTTAGAACATTACAAACAGAGCTGTGTCTCATCAATTAAAATCTAATTCCAATTCACAATGTCCCGTTTGTTCCAAGCAGGAAATATAATGTCATGAAAATCAGTAAAACCACTTAACATTAGTACCTGAACTGAAACTTGTTTTGTAATAACACTGGTACTGAAAAATCTAATGTCTTAAAGATGGCAGCTAGCATCAAGATTTCTAATCAATAAGTAGAGTGGCAAAAGAGGGAAAAGAAGAAGATAGCTGAGGAAAAACTTAAACTTATGTATCCTTAATATGTTTTATATAATATGGTCCTTCAAACATTTGTTTTCACTCAGTGGTTAAACTGAACAAAGCAAAATGTAGAGGTTAAATCACGTCAAGGGAAAAGAAGTTTGAAGTAATAAGGGTGACCATGATGTTGGCAACACACGCTTAGAGCAGAGGTTCTTGAATATCAGCTGGGACTGTAAATGAGGTTTAACCACATAAGATGAGAAAAGAACAGCACTGGGTAGTGTTCTGACAGTTCAAGAAACACTGTTCATAAGGGCTGATGGGCTTTGGTAAGTCCGGCAGAATGGCAACATGAGAGGTGATATTGGGGTGAGACACAACCAGCCTGGGTTTACCTTGAGGGCCAGTTGATGAGAGAATTGGTGTCACCCTCAGCATCAGTCTGGAGGAACCAATCAGTGCTCAGGTTTGCCCTTGTACTATACCAATGGAAACCCAATGGGAAACATGTGAGTGGGTGGGTGGGTGGGTCACAGTCTACATTCAGTTTTCAGCCTTTTTCCTTGAAACACACACCACTACATTCCACACAGCACTGACTTCACGTTGAGCTTGACTACAGTGAGAATAGGCTTGGCCACCAGCAGGATCCTGCTGAAAATATAAGCATAACTCACCATCGAAGGCTTTCACCGACCGACTTTCGGCCACCGATATATCGGGGCCCGATAGAACGGCCTAATTTCTATCGGGGGTTCTATCATATCGGGGAAATGTTGCGCCGATAGAAAAAAAAAGTGTGTCAATGACAAAAGCACGCACTGGTGTGCTGATTTATTTTGTCCAGTGGGGTGCGCTGAGCTCAGCCAGAGACTTTGGCTCAGCTCACATTTCAGTGAAGTCCCTTCCCCACTCTACACCACGAAACCTCCCAACCACCTGACCAACCAGTGGACAACCAGCGGACTTTTCCCCCTTTTCCACAAGCCACAATTGCTGTATAATTGTGGACTGGATGGTCCTGTGTTCATTTCTCCATGTTTGTGAGACAACGCGGAACGCTCCCCACTATGCGCTTGCTATAGTAACTTTTAATTGATTGAAAACGTTATTAAAAGTTTGCACAAAAGCACCGAAGGGTACAGTTTAATACAAATACAATGCTAAAAGGATTGAACCAAGAAAGCACTAGTCTCCCTGACACGACGCAGGATCACTTTTATTTTATCGTCGTCATTTTGGCTTGGTTTGATTGTGTGTGTCCACAGCTGGGTTGGTTTATGGAGGGGACGAATGAACATGAACATGTTTTTTGGCATGCATTGCTGACCTGGGCATTGTTTCTCAGTAAATCAGAAAAACCTTTCCTATCATTCCCTTTTTCTGTGCATGGTTGAAGGAGATCGCATCCACGCTCCCTCCTGCGCCGAAATGTCCCCTTTTAGTTACCTAAACCAACCCGGGTTTGTGGACACAACCACCGCATCAACTCGCCACCCGCATCTATTTAGACTCTGTCACTTTGTTTTGTTCTTTTGCCCTGATGAAGACCTCCAGGTCGAAACGTTGGCCATGTCTGTTCGATAACACAATAAATAAGTAACGTCAGGCATATTTAACATAAAGGCTACGAGTGTGCCGCATCACTTCATCAACGCTGGTGTCTCTTATTTGTGGCCGCTGCCAGCGCCACATGGGCTTTGCCTTTCAGCAATCAAGCGCTGTTTTCGTCTTTGTTAAAAACAATAACAGCAGCAGCTGTAGGCAGCTGAGATCGCTGTTCCGTCTGTTTTGCATGCAAATATGAATTAACACAGTGAAATGAATGGTTCTCTGTTTACAAATTTAAAAATGCATAGGTTAAATAATATAAATGTATTCTTTCCTTTATCAAACAGATGGCTGAAAAAAGGAGCAAAGTATGTTAAATGTTAAAAGTCTTGAATAAAGACTTTGGTTTAAGGAAGCATCTGTCTGTACTCCTGTCACTGTGACTGTACTATTGCATCATCATATCGGTGCAAAATCTATGCACAATCCAAGGCCTGTTTTCATTCCAGCTCTAAAACTCACTATATCGGTTGCATATCGGCTATTGGTGATTGCACCTCCTCTAATATCGGCAATCGTTATCGGGCCAAAAAAATCCCTATCGGTCGGACACTAGACAGCATACTCAATAAAGTGTGAACTGCATTTTCTTTTTTTAAAACGTTTGTCAAAATAAGAGCATGGACTAGAGAAACTAAATATGATGTGAGATCAGATCTGGCCACAGACTGCACCTTTGTTAGCAGCAGTGGGTGGTTTGTTGATATGTAACTGGGAGGATAGACAGTAGCCAGTTTTGGGATGGCACCCCCCTCAAATGGCCTAAAGGTTATCAGTGACCTGTTGTATCAGAGAGGGGCTCATTTAAGTCAGACATGTCTAACTGAGGTCTTATCTCAGAAGCAGATATTCAGAGGAAATGCCATCCCACCCAGCCACAACTTGAGTCGGGCTGGCCCGCTGATTCTGCAGAAATACAGATAGCCTTAGCAGTTCTATTGAGCACAAGCCTTAGTTCAACAAAATCAAAAGGGAATGTCACTTACTGATGAATAAAAAAGGAGGATTCAAGCTGGACCATTTCCAAGTTATACTCAGTCAGATTAACTGCAACGTATATTGGGTCTGTGTGTCAATATCTTTAACACCTGTATAGATCCAGATGGATCCAAGCATATTCAGTGTCAGCTCTGATCCAATTTATATTCCAGCCATCAACCTGTGTTGGGTTTCAAAAATGTTTCCTGATCATGGCAGCAACCCAAAGGACTGGGCAATATATACCACATACATTGTTATTGTGATATGAGAATGTATACCGTCTGAGATTTCAGGTATCGCTTCATGATTATATGGCATAAGTTTTGTCTTTTCCTGGTTTTAAAAGCTGTGTTACAGTCAAGTGATGTCATTTTCACACCTTACCTGACTGTTCCCATTTGTTCTAATACTTGTCTTTACCTGCTTAGACAATATATCCACATTACTGATGATTATCTATCAAAAATGGCATTTTTAAATATTCAAATATACCAATAAGCCTCCCATTCAATATTGATGAAGTATCAATATAATATTATGATATTTGACTTTGTCGTCAAGTCTTAGTATTTAGTATCAAGTGCTTTTAAAGCACATTTCAAATATTGAGATATCCATCATGTTTTGCCATATAGCCTTAAAAAAAATCGTGATATCATTCTAAATTCATACTGACCACAATAAAGTGCCACATTCAATCAAGGAGAAGTCCTAAAGGAGGGCACTGTTTTTCTGACAGCATGTTTGATTTTGATCAAGATTTCATGGACATCAAGGGCCGCTCTAGTTTTTAAATTTATAGGATACATAATCTTGTTCTGTGGAAGACTCGCCACAAATGAACTGGACTGTTCATAACAGCTTACTATGAAGTCCTAAAACTTAGCCAATTTTTTTTCAGACTCAAATAATTTTTCAGGGCCCATAGATACCCTGAGAATAGGTAGAAGGGACACTTTCCCATGTGCTTCTTTCCTCTTCGACCTTGCTGGTCTTGATCAGGCCCAGCTGTGGGTCAGAGATCTGACTGTGGAGTCACACTGAGCTACCCAGTAACACAACACACTCCCCGCACCACAGACACACACCCTGGCCAAGTCTTGAAACCTGAGAGAGGGACTGGTGAACAGTGAGAGAGGATGATGCAGACACGGACATAGGAATGAAAATGATAGCGTAGTCAAGTGTAGAATCATCTTCATCTGCTCATTAGAAACACAGATTGCAGGGCCAAAGCCCGGTCAAGACCCAGGCTGGGACAGCTGTTTGTTACATCAGAAATGGAGAGGAGAGATATATAGCAGTGCGCATGCTGATACTATCTGTGCTCTATCAGTGGTAGAACCAGAACTTTCCTTAGTACTTACTTTCTGCAGCAGATAAAATCACCAAAAATGACCAATAGACAGCATTGAGGAAAATAACCACCTGCTGTCAGTTGTTTTTTTTTTAAATCAGATTTTTAAAAAATGTTAATTGTATTTTTTTGAAGCAATACTTTGGTTGATGAGTGCTGTATACACTGTGATTTTGGGCGGGTCCAGATGAAACATGATCAACATGACAGAAACATAGCTATATCTTTGGTCGTGACCAAAAAAAAGTTGACCTTGATAATAGATTGCAACAGCTTGCAAAGTAAAGGTTGCTTTGGGAATTTGCGGATAAGAGGGACAGAGACATAGTTATAGGGAGGGAGAGTCAGTCTGATGGATAACGCTGTCACGGAGAGTTCACCCATGAAAGAGAATGATACAGCACTGTTCTGGCCACATAGACACCATGCTCAAACTTTGTGTGTATGAATTTGGAGTGAAGCTGGGGTCTAAGCACTAGAGAGGGGGTGGTCTACTAATGAGATCTCAAAAAAGGAAAAAAATAAACTACTTTGGTGGATAAATAGGGATCAAAAAGGAACAGTGATCAACACCACTCACCCCTGTCTGCTTAGGATGTTGTAGGCTTGCTGCTCGATGAAGTGGTCCCCTGGAGACACTCCTTGTTTGGGCGACGAGACAGAAGAGTCCCTGCTCAGCTTGGGTGAACTAGGTGGCATCCCTGTGAATGAATAGTCCTTGGCGGGCACCCAGGCAGCTGAGGACAATGATGTCACATCCATGTATGAAGAAGATGGTGGCTCAGGATGAGCAGCTCGACGTTGATTCTCCAAGTTCATCAACCTCTCCCTCTCTGAGAATGAGTCCAGCCTGCTATGACCCATCTCATACACTCGGTCGGGGTGACCTTGCTGTGGTGCAGTGCGTCCCACCCTTGGGCTAATGGCAGAGGTACTAGTGTAAGAACTCAGGGTGATGTCCCTGTCTTCCTCCCCCACTGACTCTGACCTGTTTTGCCTCTCTGAGCCTTCCAACTCCTTCCGGGGGTGAGTGTATCGGGGGGAACATTCCACGTCCGGCTCCTGATCCAAAGAGATGCCATAGCGCTCGGCCAGCTGCCTGCGCCGCTCCGCTTTGTAGCGGGCGATGCGTTCAGCCTTGGACTCCAGTTCTGGGGCACTGGTGGTGGAGCCTGAGCTGAACACAGGCTCTGTATGGATGAAGGACTGGGGGTCAGGTCTGCATCGAGGTCTGGACTGGCGTTCTGGAGCCACCAGCTGCATCTCTGGGTTTTCAAAACCCTCCATGGCATACCGCTGCACTGTAACTAGAAGACACAAAAAGGAACCAAGTCAGTTTATTCACAGTGGACTGCAGAAGAAATTCAAATAATAGCTTTAGTATTGTAATTCTCTCACCCCCACAGGGCTCACAGGGGTCAGACGCCCTGGTGTAACGTGGTGTGTCCTCCTCCAGAAGGCGGTTTGCCACCAAGCTAGGCAACAGAGGTGGATGCACCTCACCCTCTATGCCCTCCAGCCGCCGAGCGATACGTTCCTTTCTTTGCACAGATGATAAACAAGCAGTAGTTAACCTCAGGCTTCATAATATTACCATCATCAAAAAAAAAAATTAAACATTTTATACACCTATATCATCAACTCACCTGTTCATTTCCCAGTCACTTGCACTTGTGGAGATGCTTTCAAATCGCTTCCTTAATTCAGAGACTAAAGGAAGAACAAAATTCACAATACTATTACAGCTCCATAATAGGGAACCATCTGTCATGGCAGTGCCATCTAAGCCAAACACACTGTTCCTGAAGACTGTTGGGGACATTCATCAGTCTGATCAGGGTGGTATATTTTTGACATAGTTCTCTGAATCAAGATTATTGTCAATTATATACAGCGTTGAGGCGAACGTAGCACAAACAGCAGCATGTCATTCCTGAATCCAGTAGTGAACCTGCTTCTGAATTCTGTTTAATTGGTTTCAATACCGGTCTGAATATTCGAATATTCAGATTCAATGTATTTGACAGAAGTTTGTTTGTCAGGTTGCTTGTACTGATGAACCCACAGCAAATTATCAATTAACTCTGCTTCAACTCTACAAAGTTGTGTAGTGTCTCCTTTTATTCATTGATTGGTTTTCCAGCTCACAACCTGACTGTTTGGTTCCCTTTTAGTGCTTTAAATACGGTAGGAGTAGGCAGTGGTTTTCTGTGAAAAGGCTCTAGAAAAACCCATTGCAAACCAACTGCCCAGCACCAAACAGCAAATAAAGTTGGCAACTAGCTAGGAATGTTTAATTAGGCTCACAAACTATTTTTCATGGGTACATACACCCGTTTGAAGAGTGCGTTTTAACTAGACAACAGCAACGTTTTAAGTTGTGGGCTGTGGTTAACTTAGTTATGGTTAATAACGGTAAGCAGCAACGGCTAGTCAGGAAATGTTTGTGTTGGCCAGAAGCAGCTAAAAATTGTTTTGTCGCTTTGTACATTTGTCTTTGCTAACAAAACAAAAAAGAGCATGGGAGCAAGGAGTGATGAGAGTTATGATAAGAGACTTGTTAGTGTCTGAGTTTAGCAAATCCATGTTTTATGCCAAAAGGAAACCACATCAAAAAGGGAACCAGCTACTAGAATCGCTATTTTGTCAGGTTAAAAACGAAAGAGGTTTCCCTACTGGCTGCTGGGCCCTGGAACGTCTGAAATCAAACATACATGTGTTAACATTCTAAACTTTTGTCCACATCACAAGAAATAGTGAACACTGGAAATGAGAGACAACCTGTCCATAAGTGAAGCTACACAAGATGCAACAGTTGGTTAATCTGGGCATTTTGTCCAGAAAATCATGCATCTCAGTGACCACTTGTAATTCTTTAATCAGGTCCATGACAATTGTTTCACATCATATTTTCATATCCTCGCACATTCTTTCTTATTGCCCAAAATGAAAATCTAATCTAAAACGACCCTTCAGTGGCTTAATAAACTATACATCAAGACCAACAAACCTCTACCGGACAGTATCTCTTTGTTGGACCTGCATGTTGGAATGATTGCAACCTGTTAAGAAAATAGGGCAGCAGCAAACAATATTAGAGTTGCACTACACTTGTAAAAAAAAATAAAGAAAGACAAAAATAGAGAAAAAATATAGCCGCAAGCGGCAATCTGGGGGTTCTAACCTCTTTTACCCCAAACCGGCCACCCTGACCCTAATCCCCCGCAGTCAATGACATCGGCCGCCGTGTTCCTCAAAGGTCTGTGCAACACACAGCCATGATGAGCCCCAGATTTCTCCAAATTGGGTTTTCAGCTACATGCTAATGGCATTTATAGCGCCCCCTATAGGTTGAGCTCAACATGCTCTGTTAGGCAGATTCCCAGTCCTGTTTCGAACCTACCCACCAAGTTTTGTGATGATAGGACAAAGGGTGTGGGAGTTATGGCAAATCATTTCTAAGCCCTGCCCATTGTGAAGAAACATGGGTCCGTGGCGGCCATGTTTTTTGACCAATCTGGCTCATTTATAGTAGAAATATGTCTTTTCATTCCCCGAAGCCTAATACCAAATTTGGTGTCAATAGAGTCAATCTTTCAAAAGCTTTATTCATTTTACTGTTTTTCACATTGTGCAAATTAGCAAAACATCTGTAATAGCGGCTTTCATGGTGCACGGCTTTTTTGTAGAGTACTATGAGGAGGACATCTATGAAAAATTTCAAGTCAATAGCACTTATGGTTTGGCGGGGAGAGCCTTTCGAAGTTCACACCCTATGTTATAGCGCCCCCATCTGATGGATCGGGATCAAATTGACGTGGACGTCATTTATACTCATCGCACCAAGTTTCATGTCTCTGGGTCCTTCCAGCTCGCCATTAATTAATAAAACGCAAACAATGATGGTTAATGACGAATAGGCCGCGCCCACTTTCACCTATCAACATGGCACTCAAGATATTAGTTAATACTCGCCCCTAGAGCATGCATACCAAATTTGGTGAAATTCTGTACAATGGTCTATGAGATATGCATGTGTAGCATTTATAGTGCCCCCTATAGGTTGAGCTCAACAAGCTTTGGTTGGCAGATTCCCAGTACAGTTGTGAACCTACCCACCAAGTTTTGTGATGATAGGTCAAAGGGTGTGGGAGTTATGGCCAATCATGTCTAAGCCCCGCCCATTGCGAAAATACATTGGTCCATGGCGGCCATGTTTTTTGACCAATCTGGCTCATTTTTAGTAGAAATGTGTCTTTTCATCGCCCGACGCCATATCCTAAATTTGGTGTTGATAGAGTCAATCTTTCAAAAGTTCTATTCATTTTACTGTTTTTCACATTATGCTAATTAGCAAAAAATCTAAGTAGGTGGAGCTTCATGGTCCGATGGCTTTTTTGTAGAGCACATGGAGCTGGACTTGTGTGTCAAATTTCAAGTCAATCAGACTTACTCTGTGAGGGGCGTGGCCTTCCCAAAAACGCATTTTAAATCCTTAATTACAGCGCCACCATCTGGCTGATGGGGCTCATATTTAAATTAAAGTTGTAATAATCAACCGGCACAATCTTAGAAGAAAAAATGATTTCAGACTAATCTTGACATGAAGCCTTCTGGCAAGGAGGCTGGTGTTGCACAACAGTGACTTTCAAAAGCCCTGGGATGGTTGATATTGCGAAAGCCTTTCACAAGCAGACAGAAAAAAAAAGAAAAAGCCTCACTCACCTTTGGGAAGATTTGCCAAGAGACTAACATCTATGTCCTTGGTGCTTTTGGCTGGGTCGTCTTTTTCGTCGAAGGAGAATTCTTTCTGGAAGCTAAGGGGATGAGGCAAAATACCATCTGTTACTGCAACAGCGCTGAGCTGTGGGAAACAGGATTGTTTATAGTGCAACAGTGGACGGAGCTCATTAAATCAATCTCGATGTGATCAAACTTTGTCCACATCATTAAAAACATGTTGCTGGAAGCAGCATACATTTGAGTGATGTTCAAGAATCTCACCATTCAGCCAATGGTTTTCGGATAAAGCTACAAAAACAAATGAATAATCATCTTGCAGTACATTTGATTGTCAACCTGTACATTACCATCAAGTCTTGAATTCCCAAATATTTATCTAGAAATTATCGAAAGTTTTATCAGCGTCACACCCTCTGACTCACACTTACAAACAGACAATTCTGAAATCATTTATGGATTTGATTCAAAAGCACAAAGTTTCAGTACAGTGCAGAGAGAAACTACCAAGAGATTATTCATTTGACGACCAACCAACAACATTTGCTGAGCAATCTCACTGATGCTGCAGCAGGGAGGTTTTACACTGCTAAGCAGGAAAGTAAGCTTATCTTTTAGTTTCTGACTGAGCTTGGACTCAGGCCATGTCCAAGCCCCCGAGCTTTACCTGATACTCTGCTCTCTGTTTGTTTTCACAGTCAAAGACACAAACAACAAGAATGTGTCTAATGAATATTTCCATTTCTGTTTTTTTCATTTCCTTGAAAATCAAAGTTGGCAGGTATTATTTCAAACTTGAAGATCAAACTTGAAATAATACCAAAATAATAATAATATAATAATAATAATAATATATATGCTATTATCCCGTAATGTCAAATCTCTCCAGCAAGTGTTACATGTTTGGTATTTTAGATGCATTTTAAATGTAGAAAATATAAACAGTACATAAACTGTTTGCTTTCTGAGACTCTTATGTTTGTTTGTGCCTATCTTTGTTGTAGTTGGAAGAGAAAGTGAAGACAAAATTTCCTGAAACCAACATGCTAGCTCAACAGCAGTGAGCACTAACAATAGCCATATATTCATGTGCATCTCTGAAAGGACAAGCTCTTACCCACTCTGTCTTTGGCAAAGACACCTGAAACAATAGAAAAGAAAACAACTTGATGCAAGTTTTTTAGCATTTCTTACCTCAAAGCTCTCTTCTGTAGCAATCGTGGATTACTTCGTTTAATGGGGGTCTCACTCCCAAGTCCTGTGAACAGAAGAAGAGAGTGTAACATTTAGTCATGTCACAATGTTCACTCACCCAATTTCCAACAGCAGAACCTTCAGTTTTAGCTTTTAATGAACAGACACAGCGCAGTGAGGCAGGTGAAGCAGCCAGTCTTTGTGCAGGTCCTTGGCACAGACTCACATTAATTAAGTGGACTTCCACTGACAAAAAACAAATGGTGTAGAAAACAATAATCTGCCTGCCAGACTGAATCACATTAAATAAAAAGTGATTTGTGTAGTTTAGGCTGCACAGGTCGCTAGCACCCCCATTCCCAGAAACAGCAACACACAAATCATCAGAGAATATACATCCAGAGACAGTGACTGTCTCCCTCCTAACTATCAGTCTATGTGCTGTGTATGAGGTCATGTCTTAAAGGGTTTGATGGAGGCGTGACTGCGTGTGTCACTGAGAGAGGCGCTGTAAAGTCTGATCACATGTCAAGGTTGCAGTGCAGTGCAGCAGGAACAATGCCAAGAGGAGCCCAACGCATTATTGTCGCTGGGCAGCACCTTCATGAATACAGATAGGGGACAGTGTGAAGAGACAGAAAAAACATTCTGTCAAATTCCCCAAAGCTTACAAACCCACTATTACCAAGCTATGTGATTAAACTCAATTAAGAGTTAACAATCTAACATAATAAAGTCTGGTGTCCATTAGGACAATGGCCAAAATCAGTAAACAACGGCAAAACGTAACATAAACACCTGCCTCCAGAGAAATTCTGCCTCATTAGCAAGCAAAAGGGCATTATTGGGTATTAATCATTAGCACCGCAAACAATCTCATGAGGAATGCGAGTTCTGTGGATCGTCCCTTTAAGGAATGTCTGCTTCACTTATTGACTCCAAACCTCTAACGTGCGGTTTTGGCTGCCCTCGGACCTCAGAGCTATGCAATTTCGGGACAAACATGTGGTCCCATTTCTGTCCTCTGCGAGTTCACCTCAGGGCCTTGCAACGCCCCCGACTGCCCCACTGCTCCACCCAAACCCCTAACATCTCACGAGGCCGCCCACCCCTAACCACGCATTACAGATCTGTAAATCCTTATTAAGGATGTTTCGGTTGATGCTTTAATCCCCCCTACTTAAGCAAAACATCACTGGAGAAGAAAGAAGGCTTATTTGGAGAGGGCGGTGTGTCTGGATATGTTTGGGGATGGCCGTGTATTGTTTCAGATGGCTAAAATATATGGCTGGATGAAAACAACGCTCATTCCTTGCAAGCCATGAATGATAATCCTGGTAATCTGAGCTGTTCATGTTTTCTTTTGACAGTGACCCAAAGATTGGATCGAAAGTTTCAAAGTTTAAGATAATCGTTGGATAAATCCTGTGGACACATATCCTTTACAGTACTAACTGAAACATCACATATTATTACTCAGTGATGCCTAATAGCTACTGTAGCAATGTGTTCACAGGGCTTAAAAATCTAAATGAATCCGAGTGAACTCTTGTCTGTAAGAATTGAAAGACTGTAGCTGACTGTGCGACTACAAAAACGGTTTTGAATGCCAGACAGCAGCAAGTGACCAGACTGTGGGTGTTTTCTTTAAGTATAGGATAGGTTATTAACATTTTTTTCTTGCCTGTATTACTTAACAATTCAGGCAAATGAACACAGTATAAACTCATGCATCTGATTGCATATACAATTATTGTGTGACAATAAATGTGCTGCTTTGGCTCTGATGCAGCAAGCAATCTGCAAAGTAACTAAAGTTATCAAATGCATGAGTGAAGTAAAATACAAAATAAAATATTTGTCCCTAAAATTGTAATTTAAGCAGAGTATTTGAGTAATTGTACTTGGTTAACATGTTTTGCAATATCACAAGCATAGATGGAATGTAACCATGATGCTGACTCAGCAATGACTTAAGTGGTAAGGAGCATATATCCTAAATTGACATCTCAAATATTACGACTTGAAAGAGTCAGACATACTGATTGCAGAATGATGGTGGTTCTTAATCAGTCTTACATGTGTGCATGCTTGGGAAGTAATAGCAAAAATACTGATATGTTTCTTGCTTTCAAAGTTGTAAAAATAAAAAAGTACATAAGTTGCACTCTGTAATGAATGCATCTGTATGATAAATGAAGACTCCAGTTGTAGCAACACCAGTTGTGTTATAGTTGTGAAGCAGTTTGCTACAGCGTGCTACAGGGAAAGCTTCAGAAGGATCCTTGCATCCATGTTTATACCAGAGCCTGTGTTTTCCACATCTCTACAATGCAGGTGGCAAGCAAAATGTTATCATGACTGATAGTCATAAAGGTCAAAACTTTAACACCATTTGACAAATACCAGAATTTCCTATTGAGCAGAAATGTGAAACAAAACCAGATGTAACCGTAAAGGTTAATTAGCTGCTAGTGTGAAAATAGCACAAGCATCTGTCCCTCAGGGGCAGCTGTCTAAGCTTTTGTCAGGTCCAACATATAGAGTTCTCCACAACCCAGACCTGTATTCCTTTTACACCTCACAAAGCCTATATGTAGTGGCACGTGGGCCATCTGGGGCATCCCCTAGAAAAGCCCAAGTGCTTCTATACATTTGTCATTCCAGACACAGGCATAAAACACAAACCTCCACAATGTTCATAGATGTAGCAGAGCCTTTGATGCTTGCTGTAATCTACAGAAACATACCAGCTGCTATAGCCGTGAGGGACTGCGCCAGGAGTTCCTCAGCACAGTGCCCTGTGTGTGTTGACGAGGCTGTAAAAGCAACTCGACACTGATAAAACATGAGGATGAAATTATTTCATGATTCAGAGGCATGTCATTCAGGCTCTGAAGAGAGGAGAGTCTTTTATGTGAAGGTATCAAAGGTGTGACGCACAAAGACAGTATAATGCTGTCTGTACACAAAGAAACTATGGCTCAATCAAATTCAAATTTTTACCCCTAACCCTCATTTTCAAGCTCCTCCTTGCCTCTCAGAACAGAACAGAATTACAGAGGGTAGTGGCTGAAATCGCCCCCTGTGAAATGGGACAATCTTTAAAGATCCTCATATGTCATCAGTAGTCGTGAATGATATCTATGTAAACAAACGCAACTGGGCATTTCCAATATGCCGTCTTCAGCTGTGCTGATTTATCATGTTTTATCTGCAAGCTTTTCTATCGCCATCAAATGAATGGCAAATGAACACATACTCCCCAGTTTTGCATTGATATT
>CAEMYA010000021.1:2630250-2640884 GCA_903131615.1 Diplodus sargus
ACTAAACCAAACACTACATAACACACTAACTATACTCTCCAAACACGCTCAATGTCACAAATCTCTCAATTCTCAATATCGCTGTCTCCACACCGACCGTCATTGCCTGTCACTCATCCGCTGAAGTCCCTCCCACAACTTCCTGTTCCTCTTCAACCAAACTTGCTGCTTGAACACTTTTGTGACAAAAGCCCTTTTTTACCGTTTCTTCTGCACCAGACACAAAGCAAACGTGACGGCAATGTTCGCGAAAAAGCGTGTTTAGTCACATTAATCCACAACAGTCAGTTTAGATGCACAGAACAGAACGGGACCGAACCGCCAGCTAACTCACGGTCCAGCTCGCGCTGCCGCAGGTATACATCCGCTTGTTTCTTAATGTGTGTCGTAGGCCTATGTGCATGGAAGGTGATATCCTGCCTTGTAAGACTTAAAACCTTTTGCAGAGGCAAATCTTTAGAAGATAAAGTACAAAAGTACTCAATACTACTGTCACTATAATCTTGCATTGGTCAAGTGGACAAGCCAGGTAACTTTTGTGTTGGTGAGTAGAGTTTGTGGAAGTTGAGTTTTGTTTTATGGCTTTTTTTACTATTAAATTTACCGAATGTATTGTTTACATGTATATTCAAAGGAATGTTTCAAATTTTTAGCAACAATTTAGAGGTTAGGTTAAGGATTTAACCGTCTCTCTCTGATGTTACAATTGATGAGACACCCAACGCCCCTCAGGCACCGTGCAATGTGACACGATAAGGCACCGCCCCTTCAAATATCAAGTTTTGTAGGGAGTCAGTCTGGAAATCGGTCCTAGATACTGTTAGAATCCAGGATAACATTAGCAGAGCTGGCCCACTCTTTATCCATACTCTAAAAGCCTTTTCTCTTGTTAAAAGTAGGTATGTATGGAAGCTTAACAACCAAAAAGGTTTACGCTGAGTCAAATAATCTTATCTTACATTTTTCTATTATCATACTCATAGGATGAACAAATGTACTACTAGCTTCTGATCCAAAGAATCCATGTAGAGAAACAAGTCAGCTTGAAACAATAAGAAATTCAGCTGGAGACAGCGTTTTTAAGCAAATCATGTAAACAAGATGGTAACTGTCACAGGAGGTTTTTGTGTGGCTATCAAACTGATGGAGCTATTTTCAGTCTGCAGAATTGATGGTTGTTCGCTAGAACAGAGAAGCTGTGTTTGTCTTTCTTGGTGTCAAATCACAAAACAGTTGTTTCATGTTGTAAGATGCGTTATCATATGTGGCCCTGCCAGAGCTCAAATCTGAGGTCAAAGGAAAGGGCAGAGACCACTGCTCAAAGCCCTATGTGCTATTAGTGGTCCATCATAAATCACCACTAATTAGATTTTAAACTGGGGCTGGTGGATTTAAAATAAAGGGAAAGCTGTCAGGAAGGAGTAAACATGCACTTAAGACCTACCACGTGAGACCACCAGGACTAAGCCTTCTGCAAGACTGTGGGGGCTGCATAAAGCCTGAGGTAGTTTCATGTGGGTGTGCACACAAGGACACTTCAGCCTCACCTGGCTTCAGACAGACTGACCAAAATCAAGTAATGATACACAGGCATGTCATTACTCAAACTGTAACACTTGTTTAGTGACTCGACCAGTGCTTTATACATTATGATAATACCTTTATTTTCTCTGTTTTATATAGTATCAATGTAATTGAATGTCTTTGGTTTGGGACTGTTGGTCAGCAGGGTTAAAATGACCTGCAATCCACCTTCAGCTTTGCTGAGTGTTTCAGCATCTTTCAGCTAAATGTTTTGGTTTTACAGCCCACAGCTTTGAAAGTTTAATCGCGCACAATGCAGCTTGCATGATATCCATTTCCAGCTGCCTTATCAAAAAACTTCTGAAAAACTCACTGTGCACATCCTGCTTAGCACCAAACACCACCTAGACCAAGTGAGAACCAGCTGATGAACATAGTGGACAGTTTAGCAGCTTAAGTGCCAGATGTTTTCCGTGGTTGAGGGTAACTTAGATTTCAGGAAGAAGAGGAAGACGGCTTTCCAACCTCTGTGCATTCTGGGAAGGGATGTGGAGGCGGTGGAGGATTATAAGTACCTTGGTGTTAACATCAACCACAGACTGGACTGGAGATCTAACACTGAAGCTGTGTACAAGAAGGGATGAGCAGACTTTACTTCCTGAGGAAGCTGAGATCCTTCAACATGTGCAGCAAGATGTTGGAGATCTTTTATCAGTCTGTGGTGGCCAGTGTACTTTTCTTTGCTGTGGTTTGTTGGGGAAGCAGCATTGGAGCCAGTGACACCAACAGACTCAACAAACTGATCAGGAGGGCTGGCTCTGTGATTGGCTGTAAACAGGACACTCTGGAGGCTGTGGTGGAGAGGAGGACACTGAAAAAACTGTTATCCATCATGGATAATCCTCTCCACCCTCTCCAACTCACACTGGTCAGACAGCGGAGCACCTTCTCCGGAAGGCTGCTTCAGCTTCGCTGTCGTAGCAACAGATACAGGAAATCTTTCCTGCCACAAGCCATCACTTTATACAACAACTCTCTCACCTCTGCCTGATAGAGAACTCTGGTCTCTCTACTGTTTTGTTGTATATATTATTATTGTTTATTGTTTATAGCACACTGTATATATACACTATGTATATATTGGATTCTATTTATGTTATGTACAAAGTGTTTTATTTGTGGACCCACTACTGCTGTAACAAAATAATTTCCCAGTCTGGGATCATTAAAGTATTTCTTTCTTTCTTTCTTTCTTTCTTTCTTTCTTTCTATCTTTCTATCTAACACAGAGCTAAAAGCAGATTTGGACTTAAATGCATGCTTTTGTTGCTCTGTGTCTGACAGTGACAGATTCTAATAAAGCATTGTACCGTACTTAAAGTAAAGTAAAGTACAACTACCTAAAACTGTCCTTCAATATTTCCATTTTCTGCTACTTCATATTTCAACTAAAATAAATGTTGGAGGCAAATATTGTACGTATTACTCAAATGCATTTATTTGATAACTTGTTACTTTGAGACCTTTTGCTGCATTAATTACATAAGGCAATACATACGTACACACATACATAAATAAATTATCAATACATAATTAATGACTTTGGGGAATTTTTTCCAAAGTCACACTCTGTATAATGGTTTAAAAAGGCACATTGTGCTCACAGCTTGCAACCGTGCTTACAAGTACGGGAAATATAAAACAACTAGAAATACTGCTTAACAAAAAAAGGGGGGGGCTCTTGAAAAAGCACCATCAAATTACTTTATCAACTGAAATACAGCACTTCAAATGGTAAAAAATGTGGATTTTTTATTTAATCAATCAAATTACCACGAACCATACAGTAAACCAGGGGCTGTCAGGGTGCACGGCAGTTGCCAACATTATGCAGGTGGTAATCCAACATTGTTGGACATGGAGTTTGAAAACATCATTTTGAATTTGTGAAATTGAAATGTATTTTCCTTTTTTGGATTTGGTGTACATCCAAAATGAATTTCAAAACTTGTTCAATATTTATTTTTTTGTGAGCTGAAGCTCACATGCAAATCTTACACTATCTTGCTAGATGATACAGGTAAAACTGATTCAACCTGGCTGTTGACAAGAGGACATCCAGGCTTAAATAATTCACTGAACAGCTGTATGAGGCATGTTCAGTCATGGTGTTTCTAGCAGTGAGACATTAATTCACACACACTCTGTTGTCAGTGTTCTGTGAAAAGACACTGGATTAGATTAACCCTGTAGTAATAGAGCAGCAACTGGTAAACCTACAAGGACTAACTCTCTTCTCATCTTGACAGGTGAATAAGCCATGAGAGCCAGAGCTCAACTTCCCTAAAAGGAAAATAAAACACTTAGTTTCTCTCCAAGTTATTACCTGGACCCAGACACAACAATGATACATTGATACTCATGATGACACATGAACACACTGCACTTCCTCTCAACCCCAGTTAGGGATCAGTTGCTTCGATCCTGAGCCAGTCAAATCACAGCGATTACCCCCATGTCAGTCTGACACCATGACAAACAGCTGAGAAAAGTGACGGTGACACAGCCAGAGTGGCAGTCAACCACTGACAATGTGTAACACAAGACAGTGACAACATCTCCACTCTGCTTGCACTGACTCAGAGCCGGAAATCAGATCAGACCTCAGCCAATTAAGTAAAAGTAAAAATAAACCTATCGCTCAGGGCATCATGATTAAATGATGCATACAGCAGCATCTGAATGAATCTTCAGTTAGAGTGAAGGCAGAGACTCAACTATAACATGAATTTGGATTGTTGGGTGTTGACTATAAGATGAGTCAAAGCGCATATGAGCAACTATTTAAGACGGGGCTTGTATCAGTGGAAAAACTTGAGTAAAATGATTGGTGTGTGTGTGTGTGTGTGTGTGTGTTATTTACATCTGTGAATCCTGACAGAGAGAGAGCAGGTGCAGTACAATGAACAACTGTGGTCTATCCAGCCAGTCACTCACCATTGAATTAATCACACATGGAGGAGCTCAGCAGTCCCAAAATAAAAAGCTCACTTAGACACTGATGGAGGTATGACTTTCCAATGGACCACTTCCACTCAAGAGTTTGGAAGGAGCGACACATTTTAAGAGAACAATCTGATCATGTAATGAATCCCTAACACATGTTCAGTTTGCTCTAATTTGGTGCCGAGCTGCTTCTAGGTCAAAATGGAGAATCTGACATTGATCTGAAAGTATCATCAGAGGGGGTTAAATTAACCAGGCTGTACTTTAATTATTACCACAATCCAGAATGGAAACACATTCTCAAAAAAGTAAAATTTCTTGTACTGCCTGTCAGAGTTGAAATCAATCCTAAAACCATCAAAATGTTAATCCAATTGATAAAACCATTAAAAAAAATACAATGTTTGTGAAGTACAATGTTTCACTACCAAAGTCATTGAGCAACTCTGACACACAACTAATCTTGTAGTCAATCACCAATTGAAAGCCACATACCTTTATATTGTAGATTATCATCCAAGAGCCATTTATTCTTTAAAAAAAACAAAAAACAAAAAAAACGTGGGAGTCTTTCTGGTGGGTACAGTAACAAGTTAGCTAAAATACTTCCCTGTTTCTTTCAAAGTCTGCTGGTTTCACTGTCCCTGAGAAGGTCAGAGCACTGGAGGCATGACTACTGGGAAATAAAGATAGACTGATAGGTCTGCAGGCCCTGCCAGCCAACACTCACCACCCCCCACCCACTTTCTATCTACAACACTCCTTTAGAGGCGCATGCGTGGCTAGATCCACGACAGGCATGAAACGGGGGTCGGCCGCTGGCTGATAAATTTAGAACGGTGCTTTCCCACCTTGTGAGCACCAGGCCAGATCAATCCACTGACAAAAGTGACAAATGGCAGTCATGAAGCCAATCAAGTTGAGGGCATTGGGAAGCCAAGATGAGGCAAAAATGACCTCAGAGTCTTGTTTAGAAGCTAGAAATCATTGAATCACATGCATTAAAATAGCTTTTGGCATTTATGTACAGACCATTACCATGGTCATGTTACAACATATGCTTCAGGTAGTGCTGAAATGAGGAGTCCATCATCAAAATGTTAAATGTGATAACTGATGAGGTGTTTAAGGCCTACAACGGCAGTTATTTGCTCATAACAGCTTTACAAATAATTTAATAATGTTGCTATATAAAATAATTTAAAAATAATACATTTGATGGAAATTGAGCTGTTAAACAGACAACAGCAAATCCAAAAATAAACTGAGCTACTTGGGTAGTGGTGCCCTTATTTAAATAAATTCAAAAATAATGGATCATTATCATTACTGAGGGTGTCCACACCTGAAGAGATCATAATATTTATGTTTTCGACTGTTCAGCGTGTTCTAATACACTTGTACTAGAACAAAAATGTCTGTACAAATGTTTTGAAATGGCATTTGAAATCAAGGAATTAGGTCACATAGGGCAGAATTTTCTTTGTACAATATTTGGATGTATCCAGTGGTATTAACACAAATCTTATTGTGTTAGTATTGTGTCATTTAGTCATTATATCCACATTACTTAATATAATTCATCAAAAATCTTATTGTGTTATTGAATTTTTGATCTCTGCAATGTTAAAAATATATCAAAATATGTAATATATGTCTAAATATCAATAGAGGCATTTGGTCAAAAACATTGTGATATTTGATTTTGTCACCCTGTCCTAATCATCCTTTTGAGAAGATTTCAAAATAGCAAGATATATATTGTGCATCGTGATGGGGTTTTAAACAAAACTAATCTGGGCCTGTTATTCTCTTGATGTGATGATGTGTGGCATAATGACTTAATCCTTTCCAACAGTGGACTTCAAAAAAAAGATATCAAAGTCAGTTAGAAAGTGACATGAAAATACTTCATATACAATAATTTAGTCAACAAGCAGACAAATGTCTCATTCATTATGCTGATGAGTCATTAGAGGTTCAAAAGCACAGTGGAGAACGGCACCGGACAGGTGGAGAGGAAGGAAGGGAATCGAACACACACAGAGACCCAAAGATAAGGACAGGGCTGTTTCAGCTGGCCAATGAACAAAGGACACACTGGGCAAAGGAGAGGGCACAGGGACACCGCCAGTCGGAGGGAAAAGGGCAGCGAGGGAGACATAAAAGCAAAAAGCAGAGATCTTTAATTACATGTTATAAGGATCATAGTTTATTAGAAAGGTGGGCAACAGAATCATTTGAATTGGCATGTTGTCACTATCATTATGAACAAAAACTGACTTCCACTCTGGTTTGGAGCTCCGCAGCAAAGAGCTCCACCTACTGTTGCGAACAAGGTACAACCACAATGATCCCCTAATCCCATCTCCTTTCATGGCTTTCCAAGTCCTCACAACACTTTATTCTTCAATATATCGCACCAACTGATTTGTTTATGGCAGTGTGAAAAGGTAAAACCTATCAATTTATCAGTGATTTTTTTTTCAGCTGGTTGAGAAAGCAGGTCTAGGCACAGGCTCAATCTCTGAGGTTCTTCAGCAGGCTCTTTGTATTTTGAAAAAGCTTTAAAAAGCGACAGGGTTCAGCCACTCCAGAGCTAATTAGCAGGCCAGAAACATTAGTTCTTCCAAAGCCAGCAGAGAAATGTAAGAGCAAATGTGATTTCAATTTAGCCCTTTGTTAGATGAGAGCTGAATATTGATGTTAACATGCCCCAACTGTACTGAACTATCAGCAAAACACACAAAACTGAGGGAAAAAAAACCTTGCCTCCCGTTTTTTCCATAAACAGTTACAGATCGATCACAACAATGTCTCGGGATGCAGAAAAACTGGAAATATGCGTACTAATAAACCCCTTCCTCTCTCTTACTGCCTTTGATGAGGGTCAGCCATGCAGGCAAACTCACACTCAGCAGCTTTGTTTAAAGAGGAATATTCTGTATAACATGCAGAGCTCATGAATGAGGGATGACTCCTCAGACAGAACAGACCAGACTGAGACTGAGACTGTTCAGCCCTGAAACCATCCAGCAGGAGACATCATTCACACTGGGCACTGAGCCTGAACCACCAGCACCAATAAATAAATGTCTGTTTTAAGTGTTGTGAAAGGAAGTAACAGATGGGGAATGAGAACAATCACACAAGAACAGGTTGGAGAGACAAAGACAAAAGAAACAAATTCATATCATTATATGACTAGGATCAATAGCAGAAGTAGATTTATGGGATTTTTTTGTGCAAAAGTGCCCAAACATTTGACAGTTCCTTCATTAAAACATTGGAATTTGGTTCTCTTCCTTCCCGTGCCTCATTATTGGATAAATTATCGTTGAAGGTTCTCAGTCATCCAGGTCATGGTAATGCTAAGTGCCGTATCGTAGACAAGTGGACTTCAGTGGTCTCGGATTCTTGGAGACGTTTCACCTCTCATCCATGAGGCTTCTTCAGTTAAAAACTAGCGGGACGGGAGATGCAGGCTTTCAAACTCTGCATGGGAGTGTCCTTACAGAGTCGTTAGGGACACGTGTGAGCTCTTGTGACTAGATTCCCACCAGATATGTGTTCAGCACAGAGCAGACAGGAAGTCATGCACTGAAACAACAACAACATAACAACTTCTTCTAATTCTTTAGTTGGGAACACTGTGTTGTTGTGTTTTGAACACACCTATTACTGCGGTTGTGCGTGATTATGTTATTATCATGGGAACTCCTCGGTCTCACAACTCCAGCTGCACCGTGCTGTACTCAAAACACAGCTGGCGGGGGTTGCCGGAAGACGGAGCAAAACCATACCAGAGCCAGAACGTAGCATACATGCATCCAGTGTAACCTTTGAGCTAGTTTCAGAGTTGTTATGGCCAGGGGCGTCGCTAGGAGTGCAAAACACCTGGGGCTTTACCATTAGTTACCTTGAAAAAGGAATGTGATTAGTGATTAATCATTTAAAAAGTACAGCCAGCAAAGAGTATACAACAAACCTTAATATTCTCATCTTTTGCTGACACAAACTCAAAATAATGACTGTATTTCCAGCTAGAAAACGCGCATCTCTCTCCTCCCTGCATTGTTGTTTGTGGTGCTGCATGGTGTTGCACTTGAGTTGTCCTCATGTTGAAAAATGTGACTTGTCGCACACGTGACGTCACTCCCCAAGACGCAAGAAGAAACCAAGAATATATATTTTTACTAAGGAAAATAAGAAAAATAATAGTAGCGCACAGTGACTTGAATAAGTAACTTTAATCTGATTACTGGTTTTGAAATATTAAAGCATTAGATTACTTATTACTGAAAAAAAGTGGTCAGACGCGTTGCCGGCATCACTGCCTGCAGGATGGTCTTTTTTTTAGCAGGGGTCTGGGAAATTGGGAAAATTGGGCTGTTAAAGATGCAATTTCAACGTAGTTTGAGAAGGAAAGGAAGGCCAATCGTCGGGGTCCTCATTGTCATATTTTAATCACAAATAAATAGGGGTGGGTATTGGCAAGAACCTCACGATATGATACGTATCTCGATATCAGGATATTGCAATATAAATAAAGATGAAAACACAAGTACCTGTATATGTACATCAGATGATATTGATCAGAGGACATATTGAGTCAAAACTATTTCATTCAAAACAGCCTCTCCATTTTATTAATTCCCATGAAATTTCCAGGCAGTAATATTCTCTTTGTCCAGCTCGTTGTTCTTGCTATCTCTCTTAACTTTGAAGCCAAAGTGCAAATTGCGGAGGCGTTGTTAACTTGCCATCCATTTTGCAAAGACCTCAGCCACTCTCTCTACTACAGAAATACACCTGCCGCACAGCAGAGTCGCTCTTTGGCGATATATCGATATTTGGAGTTGAAAAATCGATATTGTATTGGGCGGCAAAGTATCGCGTTAAATTGTCGTATCGATATTTTTGCCCACCCCTACAAATAAAGCATATTTCCCTCACTATAAGAGAAAAAAAAAAACGTAATTTAACAGAGATTACACACCCAGACTACACCCACGACCACAATTTCGATTTGATTTACCTCAGCGGGCAAAATTAGAAATTCAAATTAGAACTAGAACTGCAAGCAGTTATGAACGGGGGCCAAGCCCCCCCCGCGCGATTCGGGCCCCGTGCACCGCAGAGCCCACGGAAGTTGGCCCCAAAGGATGACGGGCTTAGGGCAAAAGTGAGGACACAGGCAACGTCTGAGCCTTGGTATTCACTGTAATGGGAAGTGCACTGGAAGTGCAAAAGGCTGAATGTGTGCCAGATTTGTTGTAATAATCCACGAAATTCGGCTCATCCCTTCCCAGTCTCATGTCAACCAAGGTTCTCAAATTTGGTGTTAATAGCATTTAATTTGACCGAGATATCAAACAGTTTCCATTTTTATAGCTAGCTACAGAAATTTGTTCGTTAATAATTTGCGCATTTTTTCACCAAGCAAAATTCTTTTGATAACTTTAGATCAGGTCAAGCTGAAGAGTGGACGTGACAAGTTTCACACAGATCGGACAAAATCCCACGGAGGAGTTGGAAAAAGTAGGTTTTGCATATGTGGCTATTTAGCGAACGAAATATGTAGCAGAAGTGGGCGTGTCCTATGTCAGAATACCCAGCTCTATTCAGGGAACATATGGATATAAGGTTTGCGAATGTGTTATTTTGAATGTGGAAGTTACAGGCAAAAACGCGATTGCATCCATTATAGTGCCACCTAGTGGAGTACATGTGCAATTTTTGGTATGGAAGAATTGTGTCCTATTCTTTATGTACCATATACATTTCAAAGCTGTCAGCATAATAGTTTGGCAGAAATTAATGTTTGTTGTTTATCTTGTAATAAGCCACGCTCACATTGAGCAGTCATGACCACCTTCAAGATATGGCCTCAGGATTGGCCCTGCATCATACCGACCAAATTTCGTAAAAATGGGTGTAGCCATTGCAGAGATATAAACTTCCCATATTTTTAGCGTCCCCTAGTGGCCAAACTTCGCCAAATTCGGCTCATCCCTTCCCAGTGTCATGGCAACCAAGGATCTCAAATTTGGTGTTAATAGCATTTAGTTTGACCGAGATATCAAACAGTTTACATGTTTATA
>CAEMYA010000021.1:2695536-2726269 GCA_903131615.1 Diplodus sargus
GTTCGCGAACGTGAGTGACTTTTATTGTGCAGTAAAATCACCTAACATGATGCTATACTGATGTTAGCAACACAGCGGTAATTTTAGCAGTACGGTAACTGAAGGTGAATCTCTCTTACTCCTCTGCCCTGAGTGAGTGAATGAGTGACACAGCGCCACTTTCAGCACAGTAGGTGAACGAGTTTCACGTCCTCAGCGACGCGAATCATGAGGGAATCAGTCGTTCGCGAACGACCTGCTGAGAACATGAATCACGTTCGCGAACGAGAATCACGTCCTCAGCGACAGTTCTCTGCATAGATCATCAAATCTAATCATTCCCTGACATGATGTTAAACATATTCAGAGGCATAGTAGCCCGAAAAATTGCTCTTCCAGACTGGGTATGCCATAAACTGCCTGTATGCCTGTTCTGTCCATCTCACTCCACTGGCTACCATACAAACAACAACCCTCATGGTTTGTCATTTCAAGCACCATCTTTCAATTGGCTCTAGCAGAAATAACTCAAAAGTGGGACATTATGTTTTAGGGCTCTGACTTTTTTGGCTCCTCTCTCTCTGCTCCTAACATGTGTCATCTGTCGCTGGGAGGAATGGAAGAACAGAGCAATTTTCCTTCCTTTGACTCAAAACCATCTTCCATTTCAGCAGTTTCCCCTTCTTCATCAGTCGACTGTCCTCTTCACCAGTGGAAGCATAATCTGTATCATGTATGTATTCAGTATTGTCCTTTATCCCTAAAACTTCCTCACCTACTTTTTGCAGGTTGCTGCTGGTGTCAGGCCTCCAAATGAAATCAACAGCCTCC
Organism: Diplodus sargus; assembly: GCA_903131615.1. Taxonomy (NCBI): domain Eukaryota; kingdom Metazoa; phylum Chordata; class Actinopteri; order Spariformes; family Sparidae; genus Diplodus; species Diplodus sargus. The sequence goes on from CAEMYA010000021.1 coordinate 2,696,347, forward strand.
ACTGCAGAATCGCACCCACTCAAATGGAGTTGTTATGTCTGCTCCTCCTGTGGATCAAAGCTATGATAAAAACAGGTTTGCGGGTTTATGGGTGTGTATGTGTGAAGGTTGATGAGGGGGAGGTATGCATGTGTGTTTATCTGCTGGGAAGACCGCAGTATACATCCATGTGTTACAGCCCCAGTTGAACTATGGCTATAATCCGACTAAACTGTGCATGTAAACGCACTGTGGGTGTGTTTTCTTTCACTCATTCAGGTGACCCCCCACCCCCCTCCCCATGAGTGGGTGGATCGCTCACCTCGGGTCACTTGCCACTTAGGCCGTGTGGTACAAAGAGGCTGTGGATACCAGTGGGCTGGCGGCCATGATATGCAGGAGCCAGAGTCTGAGAGCCCGAGCTGCAGCCTGTGATATTTTATTATGACCGTAGCCTTCTTGGCTACTGAGTGTTTTTTTCACTGGTGTAATAAAGCCATTTTGAGTTACAATTTGCTACAATTTCCTTTTGCCTTCTTTACCCCCGGTTATTATTTAATTTGGTTACTCCCTTCATCCCCTAACCATCTGGGGACGTAACACCATGTAATGTAATTTTTATACCAAAATTATCAAGAGGAACCCCCATGTCTGACTTAAAACATCTGAAAACAGTTCAAAATTGACCAGAGGTCAACAGAAGGTCCCCTCTCTCTGTAGAGTGCATTTTCTCCCTCCTAAATAATGCTGCATGACAGTAATTGAAGTTTTTTTCAAACAGGACACTGCCAAAAGCGGTAAAAAGTTATGACGCTCAGTGCAAGTTCATTCATATTGTTTCATTCACCTCTCTCCCTGCTCCCTCCATTCACCTCACATTGGCGTTTCTTCGTGTACTCTCTCGCCTTTTAACGAACCAGATTCTGCCACTTAGTTTCAGTTTTGTGTAGAAGACACTTGTGGAAATTTTGTGCATATCTCGGAGAAATTAGCATCTTTGTGCACAGTAGACTAAATTAAGATTTAGTTCAGTCAAAAAGATTGTTTTCAGCAAGTTTCCTACAAAAGGATTGTTTAAAGTTGGCCAGACATTATCGCAAACATGGTTTAACTTGGTTTCCTACTTTAGAATGCTGAAGTTGGATAAATATCATGGCAAAGATGGTTTCATTTGTTCTTCCAATTCATTTTTGGTCAAAACTCACTCATGGCAATTCCAAGCTTTTCTCAATGTATCTCTATTAATCTCTCTCTGTTGCTGTCTCTTTCACCCTGTGCTTCTCTCACTCAGCTCAGGGCATTTACATTTCATCTATTTATCTCTGTGTGTCTCTATTTATCTCTCTCTCTCCAAGAATACAGATTCATTCATTTACATCTTTACGTTTTCAAAACAAAGTTGAAATACACTGAGTAATGGTAGAGGAGCTGGGAAACAATTTGCATATATATGTACCAGTGATAAACTGCCAGAAGCCCTCATAGCACATTAGATCGAGCTGATGTAAAATTAGTTATCAACAATTATCCAAAATTTAACAAGAGACACCCAAGAAGTACACACAATTCTGATAGAAATGTTTTTTTATTAATGGAAATGCTAATTAGATCAGGACAAGAGGAAAGATGTATAATAACAATTATAAAATAAATTATTATTCTTTGATATTCTCCATGAATGACAAACCCTCAAATTTCACATAGAACAAACTCCAAGCCATTTGCTGCAGCTTACCTAGTACCTACCTAGTTTTTTTGTGTGACAGGCTGCTGTGTGCGTGTGTTGTTTGTGTGTAAATCGAACACTGCCTCTGATTGGCTTACGAACTCTCACTCTACCTTAGAGAGCCAATCATCATCACCTATGCGGTTGTCTCGCCCCTCCCTCCTCCCTCACCAAAGCTGCAGCTTCTGTGGCGGAGAGCCGCGTCGGATGACGAAAGCTTCAATGAGTAGCTTCAGTTTGTAACACGACACATTTAATCGTCAGTAACGGTAACGGCATTGTAATGATGGAAATAGTAATTAGTTAGATTACCTGTTACTGAAAAACGTAATGCCGTTTATTCTAACGCCGTTACTCCTATCACTGCTCATAACATTTAGGAAAACCACAACTATGTTGGAATTATATAATAATTTGATACCTCAAAGTGACAAGATAATTAATCAATATAAATGGCAGTCACAAAAGACGAGTCAAAGCTTACTGTATTACTATTGTTATTTCAAGATCTCAATTATTGCTGGCCAGGGCTGCTATCAACTTCTGTCAGCTGTGGAGTGTGACTTAAATGAGAACCTAGGAGGCAACCAAAAGCAACACATGGGTGAGTGTACATCTCGGGAGCAACACATTGGGCAGACATACTTCAGTATTATTATGTGCAGGACACAGTTTACTATGGGACATGATGCCTCAAAGACAACTGTTGCGTCAGATCTCTACACGCTATCCTCTGTTGCTGTTACGAGCTATGATAGCATGTGCAGAAATTATTTAAAAAGTCTAGTATTCTTCCACTTTCATTTCAACATCTTTACATCTGTAAAACTACTTTGAAGTTGGCAATGTTAATTACAAGTTTTTTTACAATCAAAATGAACACATGAATTGTTAGACAAGTGATCCTTTAAATAACAGAAAACAAAGAAAAGAAATGATTAAAATCATTATCTCTACTTTTAGCTTTAACTTCTGACTTGAGTGCAAATAATTAATGGACTGGTTATATAAGAGCAGTGCATTATTTGCGACTGTCAGCAGTCAGTTATGAGCCAAACTCGACAGTTTCCTCTGTGATGGGCTTGAACTCGTAGTTTCCTCTCCCATCCATGTGGAGATAGTACTTTGTGACAGGAGGAAAACAAAAATATTTTTTCAGTAAGGAGGAAATAAAGAAATACAAAGAAAAAAACAAACAACACAACAAGTACAAACTAGCTGAAACAGAGTGAAAGTCAGTTATTTGGGCAAATTGTATTAGTCATAAAAACTGTTATACCATAAACAGAAATGCTTAGTCCATGTTAAGTATAAAAGTAGGTTCTAAAGAATAAAAACAAAATATACACAAGCAGTGGTCTAGCCATCTCAATTAACAATCAGCAATGACGCAGAGTAAGGGTGCTCCGAGTTATTGGCCACCAATCATTATTGGCCTGCATTTGTTCTTAATAGTTTGGTTAGCGGTCTCTTTGAAGACTCATCAGGTTAACATGACACAGTTTCTCTGTACACCACTAAAATATCATAGCATGCTGCATTTTTAGTGAAGTATGTCAGCTGAGAATAGCTGAAAGTAGAAGTAATTTGAGTTTAGAGTTACACAGTGACACTTTACATAATTTTAACTTCTATTAGAGATGAAATTAAGCAGATACCAGCAGCGAACAGGTGGTGGAGTAATGGCTCCATGGCACAAAGACATTAGAACAAGAATAGAGACCGTGACAGAGATTTTTGCCAAAGTCTGTGTTACGTTATCCCCTGTCCTTTTTTTTTCTCTTCTTGATCATTTTTTAGTTTTTGTTGTTTACAGTTTAAAGATAGCTTTTCCATTTTGTTTTAAAAACATTAATTGGAGACTAGCTCCCAAAAACCTGACTGGCGCACCTTCAGAGCATAGAACATTGAAAGTACAGAAAAGAAATTTAAGAAACAAGTACCTTGCATGTCTGAGTACACTGTACTGCTCTGCCCTTCTATTTGCAACATATTTGATCATCTTTCAACTTTTCATTAGAGTTAGGGTCCAACAATTACTGTCATTCTCTGAAAACAGACCCTCTCATGGTCAACCCCACTTCACACAGAGATTGGTCAGTTGTGTAGAGATGTGAATTCTAGGTGTGTTATTCTATTCTTTTTCTCCAGCTGATTCTGTCCTGTTTCATGTTTTCAATTGGTGCAACAAATCAAGCTCTTCACACCGTCTTCTTCAGTGGTAATGACACACTGGACGATCTGCTTTGTGTAATGCATGGGCTGATGTGCAGTCTGACACAAGATTGTTGTAGCCTTCCGTATCATTATCCTGTGTTGTTTTGTGTACTACAGGTAAAACTACATTTCTAAAAGCAAATTCTGCTAAGAGAAGAAATTTGTGACAACGGGGTATTTCATTTGAACTTGTAAGAACACATCGACATTCTGTCCCTACCTCATGGTGCTTCCACAGGGACTTTCTATGGGACACTGTGAACAGGCTGATGCCCACCTGTGGAACAAAATAAACAACAAGTATTAGGCAGCTGGACTTCACATCAGTTCAACATCATTTCCGCTTCCGGGGTTGCTTGTGTGGTCGACAGGTTAGCCGGTAGAGCAGTTGATTTGTATGTTTTTTTAAATGTTGTGTATCATTTGTGAGTGTTTTCGTTCATCTGTGGACCTACATGTTGTCTGCCGCACTAGACACCAACCGACTGGTTTAACGGTGTCTGGTTGCCCTTTCTTTCCTTTCTTTAAAACCTTAAAAGTCGCGTGAGTGTCTTTGCTCGCTCTGCCATTTCTTTGTTTGTGTTAACACTGCTGGTTCTCTGGTCGCCGTTTCTACTGCTGGATTACTTCACGCTGCCTGGAGAATAATATTAATCTCAGAATAGACACCCGAGGGCCTTTCTGGCTGTCTGTGGAGGTAATCACAGCTGACTGCAGCAATCTAAATCTTTCCGGCGGGCTGCTTGTCAACGTTAACCACATGCATGAAAATAGGAGGAATTCTTGCATTTACGGAGACGTGGGTAAAAAAGACAGACAGTGATGTCATGTTGCACGAAACACTCATCATGGACACGATACACAAACACCTGGAAAACCCCAACACCACAGCCAGACTACTGTATAACTGAAGTCATCACTGCTGCACAGTTGCATTTGTACAGTTGCCAAATATTGTGTTGTGATGACTTTCATTTTTGGGCTACTGTTTTGGTTTGGATATGTGAGTTCATTTCTAATGGGACTGAACACAAACATTTTGTCTGCATGATCTAAATTGCAGAGTTGAATGACTCACTACATCCAGCATTTGGAAAATGCTTTTTGTCAACTTTCCAAAAGAAACACTGAAGTTTCTGTCCCCTACCCTACTTCAGTTTAACACCTTAGAAGTGCTCGTAAGGACCAAGATGCTTTTTGACTAACTTTAATCTTTACCAAGATCTAAGGAAAATTCTTTGATTTTCATCATTCAAGAAATTCATAATTATAAGAGTTGTCTTAGAATGTTGTGCTTATGAGCAGATCTTTGTGGTAGGATGCTTTGTCAATACAGCCCAAGATTTTTTTCAGTGATGTATTGCATGTGTGTGTATGATGTGTGGTTGGGTCATACCGTCCTGCAGTGGCTGTAGATATAATCCTCCACATCCACACTCACTGCACTGGTGCACTCATCCAGAATAGCAAACTGTGGCTTGTGGTAGAAGAGTCTGGCCATCTACATACATACATAAAGAGAAACAGGCAAACATCACAATTTAATTGTAATACCAGAATCATACTAAATACTAAATACAAAAGAGCAAAAGTGTTTAGTGTAAAGCCTAACTATCAAGTCCAGTATTTCTTGCTAATGCGTCAAAGAGCCCATAGGCAGGCCTTATTCTTGTTAAAAAGTTACCTCTAAAAAGACTTAGTAATAAAATTCATAAACCCAATGACACACCATAAGTATTTTGGCTTAATGACTTTTGACCCTCAGCCAATACGATGGTCAACAGCGTTCTTTGACATGTTCAATAGCGGCCATATTCTTATCAGTTCTTTTTCATTATAAATGTAATGCTTCTTAAAAAATACATTATTCTAAAAAAGGACCAAATTCAGTAGAATGTTCCCAGTGTTGTTAACATCACGTCTCAGTCGCTCTGGTGAAAGCCACCCCTGATAATGCTTAACAGGTGGCTGAGGTCATTCTGGGTGAGGGCTGGTCTTGTGTCAAAGTCTGTTGCCCCATTGTTATGTGTCACCCCTCACTACCAGGACATGATACAGTCAAAACTGCCTCTGCTTTTTCATTGCACTGAGATCAGGCTTTCTTGGTAAAATTGTTTTTGCTTTGGACTGTGACCAGGCTGCTAGCAGTCCATGGTGTTAATCCTGTTTTTGCGAGACTGTGCAAACAGTAATGCCATAGTGAAATGCTAAGAGGGGGAGTGTTGAAAAACTGTCTGTTTTCTTTAATCAACATGTCAATCGTTTGTTGGGAATACATTAGTAAACACTAATCAGCGAAATAGCTTAAGCAACATTTGGAAGATCCATGCTGATTCAAAGACATGTTGATTTCTTCATCCTGGAAAAAGGCGTTACTGTCCAACAGTAACAATGATAATTTGGGCGGGATTCCTCAAAGATCATCATAAGCTAAAGTTATTTTATCACTGAAATATCATTAAATGTAGTTAAATTAGGACTGTTTGATAAATGTCACCATGGTGATGTAAGTTAATTCTAGAAAAAAAGGATAATTATGTATAAATAATTAGAAGAATTAATTGACACTTAGAAAGCCTCTACCTAACACAAAATAGATATAAATGGCCACCTAGCGGGTGATGGGGGTGCACATATAAAATAGTAACTTGTTTGTCAAATCACATAGACATGAATCCAAATGGGGAGAGAGGGGGGCAGACCCACATCTTGGAAAAATATGAAAAATGTGATTTTTGCCCCTGCAGATTTACATTTTCAGATGAATTTTAAAGACTGACCACACCTCATTTGTACCATTGAGTCCCTCTGTTGCCAGAAGACACATTAAAACCTCCCTGACAAAATGTAATGTACATGTTGTGTGACACCTCTGCTGCTACATCTCCATCCTAGGGGGAAACACTGTGTTTACAACAGTAACATCACTATACACTTAATATCTCGTGGGAAACCAAACCTAAAATTCAAATAAAACAAAAAATATTTCTGAAAACACAAAATTAGTGAAATTTAGAAAGAATGAGGGTCACAGAAATTAGCCCTCCTCCCTTTGTGATTTATTGCCTGCATTGACAGAGGGAGGAGGAGCTAGTTTGTCTCAGACAGCAGCTAAGTAAATACATTTTACAAAATCTAAGAGACCAGAACATAGCAAACTAGGCTGAACCGTTGGACTACAAACAGACAACTTTTCTTTTAGTCTACCAGTAGCTTATCTGTAACAATTAGTTATAGCCAAGATAGCGTGCCATGCTTTTGTAACACACAGCAATGGTAGATGAGAGACTGCAGACAGGGCAGGTTAAAATATTACTCTGTAAATATAGACATGTTTATGCTTGTTAAACAGATATGTTGACATTTTGCTCCCTGTGTGTATGTGTGTGTGTGTGTGTGTGTGTGTGTGTGTGTGTGTGTGTGTGTGTGTGTGTGTGTGTGTGTGTGGGGGGGGGGGGGAGAGCTAAGGAGAGAAAGGGCTGCAACAATGGGATAATAATTTACATGTCGTAGCATATTAATACTATTGTGATTAATAAACCTATTTCGGTTCCCAAAACTGTTATTTTTGCTAAAAGAACCACCTCAGTTCAACGACACAGTGGTTTCTTAATCATTAATCTCCCAAATTCTTCATTGGAACAAACAAAATGTTGTATTGTCTGTAACTGGTTACTATCATTGGAGGCGGAGAAGAGATGGTTCACATCATCACCCCACAGTGAGATGGTCCTACCAGCGCATTACACTTTAAACATGCTTAAAACTAGCAACAAGGGGGGGCGCTCGTGCGCAGTGATGGAGTAGACGTGTTTTCCGAGCGCTCCGTGTCATCTCCTCTATTTTATTTTTAGAAACACTGCACTTGCATTTTATTTTCCGCTGAGTCGTCACCTAAGCTGCACCGCAATCCCTCGGACCCGATTCAGTTTCAAAATGCCAAAGAAAGGCGAAAGTCAGAAGCCGAGTGCGTTCGCTGCTACCAACGAAGCTATTTTAGCAGCTATTGCTAACCAAGGAGTTGAGATTGCTAACTTGAAGAAATCTCTGGAAGCCCGCCTCGACTCTATCGAAACCTGTTTGTCCTCGCTTCAGAAGAAACACCACGAAACAGAGTGTCGTATTAATGACATAGACGAGGCCCTGTCAGCCACTGACAACCGCATCACAAGTCTGGAAGCTACATGCAGCGCGCTACAGGCGGCTAACGGACTTCTCATAGCCAAAATGAACGACCTGGAGGGCCGCTCCCGTGTGAAGGTAGATTTGTGTCTTTATTATTGGATCAAAAAAAAGGTTGCTTCAATCAAAATATATATTTTCAATTAAAAAAACCTTCACTTCAATCAAAAAAAACCCTTTCAATCGAAGAAAAAAAGTGTTTGAATGCAAAAATATAGTTGAGACTCAAAAAAATGCATTTGAACACTGTTTTTCTTTGATTGAAAATGTTTTCTTTGATAGAAGTGAAGGTTTTTTTGTTTGAAGCAACTTTTTTGATTGAAGTAATGTTGTTTTGTGTTTGGGACATATTATGGGTAGGACATTTGTGTCTTTATAATTCAATCAAAAAAAAATATTTTCAATCAAAAAAATCACTTTAATAAAAAAAAAACAGTTTCAATCATAGAAAAAAAGTTTTTGAATGCAAAAAAATATTTGAGACTCAAAAAATGCATTTGAACACTTTTTTTTGATTGAAAATGTTTTCTTTGATTGAAGTAATCTTTTTTGTGTTTGGGCCATATTATGGGTAGGACATTTGTGTCTTAATTATTCAATCCCAAAAAGGTTGCTTAAATCAAAAAAAATATTTTCAATCAAAGAAAAAACTCAAATGCAAAAATAAAAATCATTTGAAGTGTTGTGGTTTTTTTTTGAAAATATTTTTTTCGATTTGAAGTGATTTTTTTTTTTGAATGAAGTGAAAAAAGTTTTGAAGTCTTTATTTTTTTGATTGAATCATTTTGACACAAACATCCCGCAGTGGGCGGGTGCTTCCCCATTGGTCAGACATGTTTGAGTGACAAGTGTCTACACCAACAACGTCTTTCTGACAAGCAAGTCATGGTCGCCAGCAAGCAGTGCTGGAGTTGTTTAGGAGATAAAACAGTATTAAAATGATTGGCGTCATGTTATTAGCCTACTCTCTTTGATGGGTGCAGGGTGCGCTAACGGCTAGCTAATAACATTAGCTGATGGCCCTGCACACTGAATGAATTGTTTATTTCACTTAAGTACAGAGGCTAGCTATGTGCTAGTGCTATGTTACAATAGGTAACATCATTAGCGGTCAAACAACAGTCCATAGGCCAACTGTTGCCCGCTGCGCTGCCTAGAGGATTACTCGAAAAGTACACAGTAAAAGTACTTCATATTATGCGTGCACGTAGTCTAGGAAGTGCCAAGTTCAGCGGTATATGAATTGGACTACTTATGGATAATATGTTTCTCATTCCACGTCAAAGTTGTGTGAAATGTACTTAATCTTGTCCTCTGTTAATGATTTTGACACAGGATTACTTTTAAAGTACACGTAAAAGTACTTCATATTATGTGTGCACGTAGTCTAGGAAGTACTCAGTTCAGCGGTATATGAATCATGGACTACTTATGGAAAATAAGCTTTTTATTCCACGTCAAGTTGGGTGAAATATCCTTATGTTTTTCTTTTGTCCTTTGAAATCCGGACGCATACCTTCGTGATACCTTCAGTTTATTACCGGGAATAATTACTGTAAAAGTACCGTATGTTTCATTGGTCTGATGTGAGACTGCAGTCTGCCCCACAGACACTACCAGAAGCTCTTCAGAGCGGTTTCATTAGGATTACCGTAACTGTTAGTAGATTTGCGCACGAGAAAACAACGTGCGGCTGACTTGACCAAGCAAACACGAACCACAGCTGGCTTGACCGCAGTAATAGACGTAATCCTGTGGGCTGTGTGAGAAGATAGACTCAGGCTCTGCATGACCTGTTGCTGCTAAACAGGCAGCGCAGCGGGCAACAGTTGGCCTGTGGACTGTTGTTTGACCACTAATGATGTTACCTATTATAACATAACATAGCACTAGCACATAGTTAGCCTCTGTACTTAAGCGAAATAAACAATTCATTCAGTGTGCAGGGCCATCAGCTAATGTTATTAGCTAGCCGTTAGCGCACCCTGCACCCATCAAACAGAGTAGGCTAATAACATGACGCCAATCATTTTAATACTGTTTTATCTCCTAAACAACTCCAGCACTGCTTGCTGGCGACCATGACTTGCTTGTCAGAAAGACGTTGTTGGTGTAGACACTTGTCACTCAAACATGTCTGACCAATGGGGAAACACCCGCCCACTGCGGGATGTTTGTGTCAAAATGATTCAATCAAGAAAATAAAGACTTCAAAACTTTTTTCACTTCATTCAAAAAAAAAAATCACTTCAAATCGAAAAAATTATTTTCCAAAAAAACCAACAACATTTCAAATGATTTTTATTTTTGCATTTGAGTTTTTTCTTTGATTGAAAATATTTTTTTGATTGAAGCAACCTTTTTGGGATTGAATAATTAAGACACAAATGTCCTACCCATAATATGGCCCAAACACAAAAAAGATTACTTCAATCAAAGAAAACATTTTCAATCAAAGAAAAACAGTGTTCAAATGCATTTTTTTGAGTCTCAACTATATTTTTGCATTCAAACACTTTTTTTCTTTGATTGAAAAGTTTTTTTTTGATTGAAGTGAAGGTTTTTTTAATTGAAAATATATATTTTGATTGAAGGAACCTTTTTTTTGATTGAATAATAAAGACACAAATCTACCTTCATACTCCCGCAGACTCAACCTAAGGTTCGTTGGCATTAAAGAAGGGGTAGAAAAGGGCAGCCCCACTGATTTTGTCTCAAAGCTGATCCCGGAGCTACTCGGCCAAGATAACTTCAGCAGGCCTGTGAAAATTGATCGAGCCCACCGGAGCCTGAGGCCCAAGCCGCAGCCTAACGAGCGGCCGCGGGTCATCATCGCCAAGGTCCACAACGAGCGGGACGTGTTCAACATCCTTCGGCTGAGTCGTCAACATGCTCCCCTGCGCTATTTGGGCGAGAGGGTCTCCATATTCCCGGACTACACGGCGGCGGTATCGTCACAACGGCAGGCCTTCAACAACGTGAAGAAGCGGCTAACCGAAGCAGGTGCTAAATGCTCTCTCTATGTTTCCCAGCTAAGCTAGTTGTCGATCAAAACAACGCATCTAAGACATTCGCCTCAGTTGCGGATGCTGAACGGTATGTTGAACTGTCTTGATATAACATCTTCGTTGCTTCGCCGTCTTTTTAGGCAGCTACATAACCAATGATCAGTTCTAACAGTTTACCACTTAAACCTACATTGGTGGAGTGTTAATGCTCTCAAAACGCTTCCGTACCGGGAAGGGGACACTCAGCCGTTTATACTGACACTGGAGCACTTTTTATGCATTCTGACTCTTGTTTCTAAATCATGCATGGACATGGCACATATACAGACGGCTCCGTGTAAGGCAGCTTCTCTCTCCATTTTAAATTGGCACGACCCCATGATGAGCCAAGTTGGGATAACGTATTTACTTTCTATTTTTTCATATTTTTATTTTTGGCTTTTCTTTTTTTACGTCACCTTTATACAATATCTATGTTGGATAAGAAGTAGCACACTGTTTGGGCTGTAGTATAGCTTATCAGGCAGCCTAATATTGCGTTTACCCAGGTAAATACATCATGTGCTGGGACACTTTACTATCTTTTGGACTCAATACTGGCCGCTCAGCCTGATGGGTACCTCTTTTCTTTTCTTAGGTGTGTTAAATGTGCAATTTTCATGTTCAGTAATTTAAATTAATTCTAAGCTGTATATTTATGTTCTGCTCCAGCTATGCTACCTTCCCGGACAACCTACCAACTGCTGGATCTGGAAATTTCCTTCACTACCTGTTTGATACTGATTGTGCAGTGTTAATGTTAGATTCATGTTGGAGATGCACGCAGCACTTAGTTCAAGTTGGTTTTTCAGCGTGCAGTTTGGCTGGCTCTGTTACCCGGCAGCCTCCTTGTTAACTAGTGGGATGTTCCGCTTGGTTCCTTTACTTGTTGCACCGCCAGCCCTTTGTATGCCACATGTCATTTCTCACTTTTTGTCCCTCTCTTAAAACTTATGCTAACCACTCACTCTAGCCAGGAATGAGCCACATCACTTTTACCTCGTGGAATTGTAGGGGTATGGGGAAAGCCCTCAAACGGGGCAAAGTATTTTCACACGTAAGTTCGCTGTCATCTGACATCGTTTTTTTACAGGAGACCCATATTAGACCTTCAGAGCAGAGGCGCTTGAGGGCTGTGTGGGTGTCCCAGGTGTACCAGTCCACCTTTTCCTCCAGGGCGAGGGGGGTTGCCATTCTTGTTCGCAGATCGATTCCATTTGTATTTAAATCTCAGACTACTGATCCAGGTGGAAGATTCATCCTTGTTACCGGCACGGTTAAATCAATTCCAATAGCTATCTTAAATATATACGCTCCTAATTTTGACTGCCCCGAGTTTTTCTGTAAGGTATTTAACCTTCTCTCTGAACATAGTAGTCATAATATTATTGTTGGCGGGGATTTTAATTGTTACTTTGATGCTCTGCTGGACAGATCCTCCTCGAAAGGAGCCCAACTGCTGAAATCTGTCCCCGTACTCAATAATCTTGCAAAATCCCTGGGCCTGGTGGACGTCTGGAGGCATCAGCACCCTCTAGAGAGGCAGTATTCTTTTTTTTGCCCCGTGCATGGTAGCTTTACCAAAATTGATTATCTGTTGGTTGACTCTAGACTAATCTCAAAAGTATTAAACACCACGTACCACAGTATTTTAATTTCCGATCACGCCCCTCTTTCAATGGCGATCGATTTCAATCTCTGTGTTCCTCAGTATAATTGGAAACTCAACCCTAGCCTATACTCAGAAGTTCCTTTCAGTAGCTACATCTCGGACAAGATTGTAGATTTTTTGCACATAAATAACAATGGAGCTGTCTCTGATTCTACTCTCTGGGAGACCTTTAAAGTCGTCATACGAGGACACATCATTTCATACCAGTCGTCTTGTAAGAGGGCCAGGCTGAAGCGTTTAACGGACATCGAGGCAAGGCTATTAGATTTGGAGGACTCCTACTGTACCACAGGTTCTGATGATACACTTAGCTCCATTCTGAAAGTAAAATATGAGTACAATCATATCCTTGGCGAGCAGGTTGGGAACAATATCCACAAATTAAAGCAGAAGCATTTCGAGTTAGGTGACAAGGCTGACAAACTGCTTGCGAGGCAGCTGAGGGGTGTCCAAGCTGACAGGGCAATTCATAAAATCTCTTCACCCTCTGGTCACCTGCTTACAGACCATAAACAGATTTCTCCATACATTAGATACTCCAGTCCTCACGGAGGCTGCGAGACAGGAACTTGATTCTAACTTTACGCTAGAGGAGATCAAAACTGCTATCCGTTCCTTTCCCGGTGGCAAAGCTTGTGGCCCTGATGGCTTTGGGATAGAATTTTATAAGAATCACATAGACATCATAGCCCCTCTTCTGCTTGGGATGGTCAATTGCTCGGTGGAATTAGGTGCGTCCTATCGACCTTTGAGCTTGCTCAACTCTGACCAAAAAATAATTCCAAAAGTCCTGACGAACCGATTAAACAAATATATCGGCTCACTAATTCACCCTGATCAATCTGGCTTCATCCCTGACAGATACTCTTTCTCCAACACTAGATGTTTATTAAACATAATGTATTCAACTAAGCTTCCCCACGCTGCTGTTGTCTCCTTGGACGCCCAGCAGGCTTTCGATCAAGTAGAGTGGAAATACATGTCTGCTGCTCTTAAAAAATTCGGTTTTGGGTTGAAATTTATGAATATCTTAAAGATGCTTTACGCTCGTCCCCAGTCTTCTGTTATAACTAACCATGATAGGTCCCCCCAATTCGCATTACACCGCGGTACCAGGCAGGGCTGCTGCCTCTCTCCAATGCTTTTCGCTCTTGCCCTCGAGCCTATGGCCATAGCCATCAGGGCCAGCCCCCAAATCTCTGGAATAGGTTGTGCAACATCTGAATGTACCATTGGATTGTATGCGGATGACGTGATTCTGACTCTGTCGGATGTTCGGACATCCCTCTACCCCCTTCTTGATATAATAGATGGCTTTGGGCGACTGTCTGGGTTCACCATAAACTGGGGAAAATCTGTCTTTATGCCTTTGTCTGATGGTCTTGATTCCAGCTTTCTTAACAACTTGCCTTTTAGAATTTCCTATGACCATTTTACCTATCTGGGGATTCACATCCCCAGAAATCCAAAACTTCTTTTTAAACTTAACTATTTGGATCTGGTTGATAGGCTTAAGACCATGATAGATTATTGGAAACTTCTTCCACTTTCATTAATAGGTAGAGTTAACATAATGAAAATGGTAGTGCTCCCTAAATTTACCTATCTCTTTCAGAATGTGCCCATTTTTCAAGACTCTAGACTCTATAATTATACCCTTCATTTGGGCCTATAAGCCCCCCCGTATTTCAAAGACACACTTACAGAAGCCCACTGAGGAAGGTGGCTTAGGTCTCCCCGTCTTTCGTCATTACTACTGGGCCTGTAACGCCAGAGCATGGGTCTTCTGGAGTCGGTCTGCGGCTGGGTGCGGCGAGGAGCACGGACTCTACCCTAGATGGCCTGAGATAGAGTCCTTTAAGGCTATATCGCTCACTAGAGCCTCCTTGGACGCCGTTCTATTTTCTAAACCCAATATCAATTTCAAATTGTTGAATAATGACTTTTTGTTTTGCAATTCGCTTAAAATTTTAAAACAAATTAAGGGCGTCTTGGGTCTCCCAGAACTGTCCATTAATGCCCCCATTTGCCATAACCCCTGTTTTATGCCAGGACTGATGGATGCAGTTTTTAAGCAATGGTCAGACAAGGGGTAAACCTCCATTAAGGATCTCTACATTGATGACCATTTCGCTTCATTCGTCCAGCTTCAGACGAAGTTCAACCTACCTTCTGCTCAATTTTTTTCGCTAGTTGCAAATTAGAAACTTTATTAAGCAATTCTTTCCTCACCTTGAACCGATCACAACACAACATGCTTTTTATGACACCATGACCAAAGCGCCCACCTCCAAACACCTGATCACCCAGCTTGTTAACCTCTTCCGCACGGCGGCCCCTACTCTTCAGATGAAAGAGGCTTGGGCCAAGGACACTGGTGAAAATATCTCAGATGACTTATGGGAGAAAGGGCTAATGAGTATAAAGGCATGCTCTATTGATGCTAGACTCCAGCTCATTCAGTTCAAAGTACTTCACCGATTGCACTTTTCTAAAACCAAACTGAACAGAATCTTCCCTTTGGTCTCTGCCACTTGTGATAAATGTAAGTCAGCGAACGGGGCGCTCGCACATCTCTTCTGGTCCTGCTCTAAGCTCACAAGTTTTTGGGCTGACATCTTTGATTTATATAGTGTTGTATATAACAGAAATGTGGCTCCAGACTGTCTCCTAGTATTATTGGGCTGTTCTACTGGTTCCCTAGTCCTCCCCTTCGCTTTACAGCAAGCCCTCATGTTCGGTCTGGTCATTGCAAAAAGGGTCATTCTGAGAGAATGGAAGTCAGCCTTCCTTCCCTGCTTTAAAAGATGGCTGTACGACATGGTCTCTTGCCTATACCTCGAGGAATTACGATATACTCTGTCTAGCTCTCACACCAAGTTCATAAAGATCTGGGGCCCTTTCATTGAATATATTAAAAGGGAAGGGCTGTCTGCCCGGAGTTGATTGAGCATGCCTTTTTCTTATGTGGCTTTGGCGCACTGTATTGCTCCTGTTTTCCATCTACACCTGGGACACTGACCTACTGTTAACAGAGTGCCTGCCTCAGACCTCTTTTGATCCTGCCCCCCTCCTTTTTTCCTTTTCATAAATATTTTTTATTTACTCTCCCCTATTTCTACCCCTATGAGTGGACAATCTGGGGCCCTTTTGTTAAATGAATAGGCATGTGTAGATCTTCATCTCCTTCTCTTTGTACTGAAAGTGCTGGCGTTCTTTATGTGATTTGATTTTGATTTGAGTGTTTTTCTGTTTTGTTTTTGTTTTTTTGTGCTCGTCTCTGCTGTTGTCTGATAACATTTGTTTTTTTACTTTCAACTGTTCGCCTTAACACTGTTGTACAAAAAATTCTATAAATAAAAAAAAACAAAAAAAAACTAGCAACAACATTTTTGCTTGAGGTATGAGTATGAGTTGGGATAGCCCCCCACTACCGTAGGCAGAATATTAAATTGAAACTCTAGCCAAAAAGCAACCTAGGCTTTATTTGTGAATGTATATGAGTAAAAGCATAATTACGATGAAAGAGGCATTTTTAAGATTTACCGTGGTTTCGTTTTCGGGCAAGCTAATTTTCAATGGAGTGTAGGCTGTAGGGGCACTCTTACGCTAGCATCAAAATCGCTATTTTTAAAACACTAAGAAGACTTGACACACCATGAAACTTCCCTGAGTGTGACCAAACAAGTAGGAGGTCCACCATTACTCTCCTTCCTGTTAGGTCGAACTCGGGAGTCAACACTTTATGTCTGCCATGACCACGGCACGCTGGAGATGCTACTGCTAACGTACTTCTTAGTGTTTTAAATTAGCGTTTTGATGCTAGCGTAAGAGTGCCCCTGCACTCCACTGAAAATCAGCTTGCTCGAAAACGAAACTACGGTAAATCTTAAAAGTGCCTATTTCGTCGTAATTCTGCATTTACCTTTAAAGCCGAGGTTGCTTTTTGGCGAGAGTTTTCACTCTAAGTCTAAAAAGTATATGACTTGATGATCTATCTTGTGTTTTCAGTAATGTAAACCAATCCCTGTGTCATTTTTCTTAGGCAGCTTGTTAAATTCTTAAATTCTTACAGCCATCCTCTGTTTCTCTCCTCCACTGAGGACGTCCATCCAGTCCTGGACTGAGTCCCAGCTGCCCTCCCTGTTCAAGATGTGACCAAGCTGAACATTGTCCAGGTATTCCTTCAACACCTAGACACAAGAAACGGTCAAGATTAGGTATATATTTATAAACACAAACAGATGATGCAAGTGAATGGGAAGTGTGTTTTGTGTCCCACCTGATCAGAGATGCCTTTTCTCCTCTGTTCCTCATAGGTGTCAGGGTAAATGACTTGGTCCCTCAGAGAACCAAGAGTCATGTAGGGTCTCTGGACAAACACAACAGGTTTGCATTACGCCTCCATATTTTACATTTAAGATGGTGTTATTTTTTAAATTTAGATTGAAACAGAATTTTGGTAGATACTACCCCATTACATTCAGTAAAAGTATAGATAGTGCAGTCCACGAACAACTTAGAGTGAAGTTTACTGTTCAAATGTACAGTGATACTGTTTATTATCTGTGACAAAATGTTCAGTCGCAGTGCATGTATTTTTCATTGAATTTGACATCTTCACTGATGTCTTGGTTAAATGGCTAAATGTCAGTAATCTCAGTAATTTTTACAAAGCCAGCTACATTTTCAGTTGCTGATCAAAATAAAATGCATCAGCCACAATTGTGCTTGGCAGATAATCCGGGTGCAAAGCAAGGTGCAGGGCACAAAGGGGCAGTATTGAGGCTGAACATTGTGGAATTAAGTTAACTGATAAGACCTCACTCGCCGACATGATCAAGAGTCAAGATTCATAAAGTAGAATAGCTTGCAGAAACGGTCTTCCTAATAAATTCTGACATCTTGTCCTAATATACTTATTTCAGAAATTTAAAGATTAGGACTGAGTCAGTCTGGAACAAGCAATGACAATGCAGGTGGCTGCCTGCATTATGATACGCTATGCACCAAGCCTAAGATAGAGCCCACTAGTGTCTACATTCTGTATTGACAGGGAAGAGGCAGAGGAGAAAATGGTGAAATAATAATGGGGGAGTGCGGGCAGGGCATCAAGGCCACTGTGGATGAAGGGCATATCATTTCATATCATTTGAGGGGCAAAAGGCCAAACTGAGGGGGCACAGCAGCCATGGCCATCATGGCCACTGTGAAATCCTTTACCTGGTAGGCAGGGTAGAAACTATCAGGGTGGATGTAATGCCAGAGCTGCTTTTTCGTTGCTACCTTCCTATAGTTGTTTTGTGTCTCTATTCAAATTCTTCGACAGTCAAATTCTAATATCAAAGGCCCAGAATGAGACTCAAAGTTCTCTGCTCCCACAAAAAAAAGGAGGGTTTAGCCTTGCCTCATTTTAAAAGTTACATTTGGGCATCATGACTTACAATACTGGCCTTCTGGATTAGCTTTAATGTTGATATGAAATGGTTGCACATATAACAAGAATTCTGTAACTAATGTGATATAAATTGCTTGAAAATCTGCAAAATTCTTGTGTATCAATGTGAACTGTATGGAAGACAAAACTTTGGGATGGCAACTCCAGAGGGATATGCGCTTAGTCTTCTGTTCTAATGTACCAAGCAAAGTGAATATAGTGTAAACATTCAATTGGATATTTAGGGGGGGATGTGAAAATACACATCACTTGTCTTTGTCTTATTTTTGATACCAGATTTATTTATGTAGGTAAAGTTGCGTGAGGCTTATTGTCAAGCAACTACATTAATAGAGATCTTTACCTGTGGCACGTAGAAGAGTTTCCCTCTCTCAGGTTTTGTCAGGTGTCCACCAAATAGAGGCCACAGCTTAAAAAATATGTATAAAAAAACATACATATATAGAGCATGAGTACATTATTTGTCAGACCAAACTGATGAATTGTGCTTTCCATTTAGTCACTGTTACTGGAAGGTTTCTCACCTCTCCAAGGGCTCGGAAAAGGGAGCTCTTTCCACAGCCATTTGGTCCGCACACAAGAACATTCGTGCCAGACCTCACCTCCAGAGAACAGAGAAAAAATGTCAATGTTTGAATGTAATTGGCCTCATTCAATTTAATTCACAAGTGCAAAATCATGCAATTGTCCATATGATGAAAAAACTAAATAAGACTAAACCAAATGTCAGCTCAGTTTTTCTGACAAAATAACTCCATCATAATTCAGTCAATCATAGTAACTCAGTCTGGCTGAAATATAACAATGAAAGAGAAAGTATTTTACCTCAAATGTGAGGTCTTTGATCAAGATGTCTCCGTTAGGTGTTGCAAGGGGGGTATGGTCAAATCTGCAAATTAAATAAAATCTTCCTGTTAAGCTGAACTCATCAAAATAACATCAAAAGAAACAAAAATATGCTGATGTTATATTCAAGTGCAGAAAATACACCTACTTGATGATGTTATCTCTGTTGATAATCTGACCACTTCCAGGTACCAATAAGATTTTCTCTGAATCGTCTGATTCTAAGATGAACAGAAAAACTCAAAAATCAGGCTGGTTGCACAACTCCACTTATCTAAGACAGCTATGTTTTGTCAGCTAAGAATCATGTGTACCTTTCTCCTGCTGGGAGACCATTGTGCGTTCATATTTGCCAGCATTCAGCTCCTTCAGGACTTTCATCAGTTCAGTGATACGAGCTGTAAATCTGTCAAGGGACATACATTTTAATAAAAAAATCTGAACAGTTGAATCAAAGCTGCATCTTTATTGTTTTCTAAAGCTACCAGCTAAAGATGTTTGAATTGGTTAAGAAGCGTTTATATTTCGGGTATCCACCAGAAATAGAAGTCCTGCGTATCTGCTTCGGAATGCTGAGCTGGGACCGAGCAGATACGCAGCGCAGCAGACCTGGTGGAAGTTTACACATAGACTAGAGTGAAACCCTATCAGCTCCACTGCCGTGGTGGAGCCGTGACGCAGCGGACACGTATCAAAGTGGAATTTCGGGGTAAGTTGGTTTGTTCGGCCTTTTTGACTCTGGAACTTTTTTCCTGATTGGAGCAGTTCAAAGAATGTAAATGTAATTCCCATAAACATTGAGAACATTTATTCTTTAAAATATATAATATGTAAGAATTCTGCATTAAAATGTCTCAAAATGCACCATTATTTAATTTGAGTTGTGTATTTACATCATAACAAAGGTTTCCAACAATGCTCAATCCACTTTTCAATCCCAAAAGTTAAAATGTGATCCATAAACTTCTCCTGTCATTGAACAACTCCGGATCAGACACAACGTGATTTGAATCTTGGCGTAAATTCTTCCAGAAGGCTCGACTCTGCATCTCACTCTCTCCTTGAGAGCTGCCAGGCTCTGATAAGCTGAGCAGTGGCAGCTATTGATCTGTTTATTTTCTTTTTTTATAATAATCTATAACACTCACCCTGAGAGACGGGTCATCTCTCTGCCAGCGAGAACAATCCTACCCAGGGCCTGGGACATTCTCAGGAGCATCCTCCCACTTTGGTAGTAGTCCTATAAGCCACAGAGGTCCAGTCACATTACTTAAACTTCACAGTCCCAAAGTATAACTCCAAAACATTTTCATAGCAAGACATTTTCACTCAAACATTTCCTCAAAAGTCACACCTGTCTAAGCATAATTTAAAACATCAAAAACAAAAACTCTCTACAAAAGTTTCAAGTTTTAATTTACCATCTATAACAAAGCAGGTGAACCTGTATTAATTGGGTGGAGTATAAGAGTGTGTGTGTGTGTGTGTGTGTGTGTGTGTGTGTTCTCTGACCTCCAGCAACTCATTGTGTGAGCTGTGCAGGTGTCGGGGGTGTGACAAGTTTAGGAATGGCCGGCTTACAACCAGGTAGCCCACCACAGTGGCTATGTCTGCATGCGGAAAAAACAACGAACAGAGTATTAAAACAGATAGCAATTCTTGATTTGAGTGGGCTACAATTCATTAATAATGATTCACACAAACACTGTACTGCAACCCGTCACATAGCCAGAGAAAAAAGGGTATTGCCTCTCTCTCAACTTTTTTTACCAGCAGCAACAGTGTCGCAGTGTTGTGTCACAGTGTTGTCACAACCATGCAAAAGCAGTCACAAAAGTTTATATGTGTAGTTGGCGATCAAAATAAAGGCCTAGTTAAAAAAGGGGAAAAGAGGCAAATTTGAGTCTGTTGGTCTGTCTGTCATTGAATGTAAAGAGCATAGAGACAAAAAAATGCAATTTTTCAAACGACGTGTTTGAGTGTTCTATTTGGGGGTGGACTTACAATTGATATCATCTTGCTCTAGCATATACAAAACTAATTTTACTTCTGTGGATTACTGACAATGTCATCAGAATAAACTAGCCTTATGCCCTCTCACTGTCAAGAGTCCAAGTGGACCTACTCCAATGGTCCTTACTCATCAATGCCACTGCTATCAAGGAACTAAAGAACAGAAATGTTCACTGAGAAACCGAAACCAAACAGCAAGGTAACATTAAACTTCCATGTGAATGTAAATGTGTTTTATTGACAATCTTTCACAAAGTTTATGTTAACAGCACAAAAAAAGGAAATGACCCATAATCAAGGGCAGGTGGCTCAACTCTGATTGGTTTGTTTATCTGCCCAAACACCGTGAGACAGACTTTTGAGTGTGGGACCATCACTAGGTGCCTATTAAATTCCTGCATTATGCTCTTTTATATGCACACATTTTTATATTAGTTTGTATGCATCCATTTCTTAATTTGTAACATATTCAATATGTGCCATGTTCAATATTATCTAAAATCACATGGGAGCCATTTTCTTCCTAGCAAGGCGAGAGGCTGCCAGGCTGAATGTGATGTGAACGTTTATGGTAAATGAACTTGCATTTATATAGCGCTTTTCTAGTCTAATGACCACTCAAATCACTTTATTTAATACTTGCCACACTCACCCATTCACACACATTCATACACTGATGGTGGAGGCTGCCATGTAAGGTGCCAACTACACATCAGGAACAATTTGGGGTATGGGATAATGGGGGTATTTTCAGTATGTTGCTCAACGACACTTCAACATGCAGCTCAGCTCAGCCCAGGGAGCCGGGATTTGAACCACCGACCTTCCGTTCACTAGACGACCTGCTCTATCCCCTGAGCTATGGCACATGGCACATACTTGGCTGAGCTGTAATATTAGATAACTTAGTCACATTGCCATTCTGAGAGGAGACGCATGGTTCCTCCCTACATGAAACTGATCACAGCAAAGTCTGTACAGTATCAAGTGATTAGACACTTGCTGTTGAGTTTTTCAAACATACTTTTTTTGGACACTTTAAGCACTGCAAGTCTAGTTCCATTACCGGCAAGAGAATGCAGACATCCCCACGGCAGATATCAAATACCAAAACCCGTAAACTCACACCAACAATAAAATCTTGATAAATACGTTGCACTACAGGAAAAATAAGGTATCTGAAAAACTCCCAGTTTAGAATTACACATCATAAATACATTCCTGAGACTATGAAACTAGATACAACCATATATCAACATAGATTTTATACTTTTAGAGATATATCCAGACATTCTGCACAGAGTGGACTACTGTCCTCCACGAAGGTCTGTGTTCTCCAAGGGCCCTTCTAGTGGATGTGTTATTTGTTTGCGCCTTGTTCTGTTGTGATAATGTGCTAAATATGAATTAATAGGATTTATTTTTCTTTGATTTCTTTGAATGTCAAATAAATACAGAGATATTACCTACATTTTGTTAATTAAAGTGAGGAATACATTTACTTACACTTGGCAATTATACTGTCCACAAATCCCATGGAGAAGCGAAAGAATATGAAGTTATGCAAGTGGTCCACCTGAAAGAAAGAAAATATGTTCATATTCTGAAGTTGGGAAAGCATGAGTGCTGTCAATCATCCTCCATGATCCCATTCTAAGATCATTTGTAATTATTTTTAATATTCAAATAAAAATCAAATTTTTGATGCTCAAATGCTTTGACTACATTTACATTTCTACATTTTGACTACATTGCACAAAAAAAGAAGGGAACACTTTAATCATACATCAGAACTTGATGAACGAAAGTAGAAAATCTTTACTGACGTACATTGTGTAATTTGTTAAGAACAAAATGACAAAACAACGGTTAATGGAAACCAAAATCAACAACCCCTTATAGGGCTATAATCTTAATCGCACCAAAAATTTGCACTCCTGATCAGTCGGCAGATGGTGTCCTTGGGGATCTCCTCCCAGACTTGGATTCAAGGCATCAGTGAGCTCCTACAGTCTCTGGCTGTATTTGGTGGTCTTGGCTGCACCAAACCATAATGTCCCATAGGTGCTCAATTGGACTTTAATTCAGGGGAATGAGAGGGCCAGTCAGTGGCATCAATGCTTTTGTCATCCAGGAACTGCCTACAAGGGTTGGGCTATGTCTGCCTAATTTGTGTCTCCAGACTCTTTAATGCCTGTCATATGTGCTCAGTGTGAACCTGCTATCTGTGAAGAGAACGGGCTGCCAGTGGCGGACTTGCCAATTTTGGTGTTCTTTCATGAATACCAATCGAATAGCATGATGTTGGGCTGTAAAAAGTTACTGAAGTTGTGGAGTAGAACACCTTTTGTCTACACATATTCTCACCTTGTAGGACACAAAACTGAACTGTTACCCACCAGTTTCTTGAATGTGGCATGAATGGTCTGTTTTTCCCTCAGGTTCCCATTATAGAAGGCAATCTCTTCACTAAAAAGAAAGAAAGAAATGTGTTAAGTGTTCCTGTAAACAAAGTTTTACATTATAAGGATTGAGCAGTTGTTGGCGTGTTAACCTATTGGTAATGAGGCGGGAGTTGACATAGCGGTACTCTCCTTCATAGCGTTGCTCAGTTACGGTCATCTTGCCTATTGGCCTCCTCAGTCTGGTCAGGAACAGACCTGAGATCAGCAGGTAGGCCATCATGATGGCTGGGCCCTTGGAGAGATGGACAAAATAAGGTCACGGTTTAGCACTCAGAGTGTAGCATCTGTGGGAAAGACCATGGTGAAATATGTATAAAATACATTTCTCTTCACAGCTACTTCAAGAGTTAACAAAAAAAACCTTGTTGAACAAAGTAATAGAAATTGTACATTTGCCTCTATTTATACCAATGAGATATAAAAAATTGAACAGGTTAAGTGAATGACATTGATCGCTATTACTATGCAATGTTCTGCTGGGAAAACCCTGGCTCCCATATTGATGACACAGGACAAACATCAACCACCCAAACAACCTTGCAGACCAAGTACACCTATGGTCGCTTAAAACTTTTGACTCAATTGGGTTATGACTGAAAAAAACTGATGAAATGGAAAGTCAAAGTCTGCCCAATATGTCATCAGCAATGTCCCACCATTACAACAGCCCACAGCTACACAATGTGCGCTGCACAGAGCACACTGGAAACAGCGCTGTCTCCATAAACACACTCTGATGTCTCTGTTAGAGTCAACCAGCACATGTAAAATGTGCACATGTTTTGTCAAAAAAGTAATCTGTAAGAAAAAGTTGCCGCATGTATTGTCTTATAACAGGTGTCCCTAATCTACTATTGACACCATCCCAGCCACTTCATGGCATACTGCTGATGATTTTTAAAATGTCATTATGGAGTCTGTTCTGCCATTCTTCAATTATGGCAATGGTAAGACTCAAATTGTCACATTGTCTGGAGGCCATCTCTGCCTCTAACACAGCTGGATAAAATTTCCCAGACTTTCATAGCAGGGTTCAGGTCAATAGACCTGGCCACTCTGTCCATCACAGAGGTACATACATTGATTAATCCTCAAGTAAGCTCATGGACATCTGAGATTTTGTAGGGATGGGCATTATGTTGCATTAAGACAATTTTATCAAATGCAGAGCCTGCTAAGAATCTGACAATAACCTCAAGGGGCTTCATTCCAGAAATTCCCTTGGTGTAAAATGTGCATTTAAATGAAAATCCTATCACTAAGGTAATTAAAAGAGAAGTGACTTGATGACTGATGACTGACCGCTTTAGAGTAGAGCTGCACGATATATCGTTTGAGCATCGTCATCGCGATGTACGTGTGCGCAATAGTGACATTGCAAGGCCTGTGATGTAGGAGGCAAATGAACCCATCTAATTTTAAGGGTACCTGACACACACTGTGCATGCAGACTCTGCATGCGCAGTGATCCAACAATCACGTTAGTTCTTATTCAATATTCAGTGTGCCTAAGCACACCACGCCCCTGCACATGGAGTGAGTCGCTGGTAACAACATTGACAACACAACTAACTGGTTTGACCTTTACATCGGTACCACACAGCTCAGTACAACAAAAAGAGGTCAGACCAGTGCAGGCTAATTGTCCACAAGATAGCAGCAGTGCAACATAACAAAGTGCTATTCAGGTCACCTGATGAAAATTCCTGTAAATTTCATATCGCAATATATATCGCAAGGTTAAGAAAATTGCAATGTTTTTTCCAATATCGTGCAGCCCTACTTTAGAGGACAGGACATTCACAGACAAATGGTCTGCTTTGTCAATTAACTCACACTATGCTATTCAAGCAATTAAATCAGTGCACACAAGCAAGGCTCCATAGTCAATGAGTGAGATTCAAATGGGAAACACAAAAAATAACGGTGGGAGACAAAAAGTGAGTCAGAGAGGACACGTTTCATGTCATGGTCTTAATTTCTTTTTTTTTGTCAAAAAGAAAATGAAAGAAAGAGCTTTCAATGAAGAATGTGGCAATTATTAATAGTGCCATTATGAAGAAAACGTACAAGCCTTTTGAGCAAACATACCCACACAAATCCAATCCTTTTTTGTTTGTTTGTTTGTTTATGTCTTATCATAGCCCTGAATTTGCTTACCTGAGCCCCAATGGCACTTGTCAGCTTGAAGAGGTAGAGACCAATATCTAACAGAGGCTACAGGACAGAAACAAAAATGTTCACGGATTATAACAATTATTTAGGATGGAATTGTTTAAACTTAGTTTAGTATACAATGCTCTTAATATCAGTCATGTCACAAGATCCAAGGATATTTCTTCCAATGAAGAGCACTATTAAACAGATCATCAGGAAGGGGGAAATATCAATATTTTTTCCTTCACCCTGCACTTATCAACACACATATATAAAATCTAGCCAACTCCTTCAATAAGTTTGGTACCTTGCTGAGGTTGGAGTAAAGGTCAACTACACTGTTGCAGAATTTCTCCACATCCTGTGTCAATAGCTGGTCAGCATTGGCTATCCGGTTATCCAGGTTTCCCATCTTGTAGAAGGTGAAACCTCTGCAAAGCCAGAACACAAGCTGAGGACTTAAAGAAGCCAGGAAATACACAGAACATATGCTTTAATTGGTCACTGAACAGCGAGAGGACAATCTTTCCACATTTGTTGAAACTCTCCATATATGAATGCAATACAAATACATTGCATTCATGAGAATGATAATGACAGATATGAGATCACAGGGACCTTGACCTTTGTCCATCGAAACCTACTCAGTTTGTCTTTGAGTCCAAAGTTTTTAAAATGTCATTGACAAACATTTTTTTCTGTCATAGTTTATGTAAATTAATCTTACACTGGGTCACAGTGACCTTGTTCTTTGACAATCAAAGCCTAATCAGTTATCTTCTGAGTCCAACTGGACATTTCTTTGCAAGGCCTGGAGTCATAAAATGACATGGTGCAACTAGAGCAATAACTTTCAGGTAGAAAATCCCCTGTTTGCATACACTTTAAATGTTCTTTTTAAATTGTGATATTTAAAAATGTGCCACTCCAATCTTTAGAGACATGCTATACCCCCTTGTTTGTATCATTGTGGAGAAGGATTAAGAGCACAGTACAATTAATGACCCCAAACACACCTTGTGTGTGAACGACTCAATGACCAAAGAGAACCAAGGAGCCCCAACTGTCATAACAACCACCTGACCTCAACCCCATTGAACATTTTAGGGCATTTTGTGAAATCCCAAGTTGGGATGGGCATTTTAAGCAAAAAATGGTATTCGATAGTCACCAAGAACGACTATTTAGTCATTCAAACACCTGCTGGTTGTGTGTACTGTTGCATATAATGGAACAGGCTAATAGTAACCTTGTGTGGAAAAGACTGTGCTACACACTTTGTACCACAGCCTGGTAACAATAACGCAATTCTATTCAAGGCAGTAGTAACACAATACCTGGTGGTATGTCGTCATTTCCAGGTGTAGGTAAACTATGGAAAAATATACATTTTCAAACAAAACTATAGTTGCATAAACTATGGAATACTATTACAGTACTATTACTATTACTTGGTTGCTATGGCGCCGTACAAGGTGGCAGCCTGTAACAGCAGCTCCCGTGGGTTTTCAAGTTTTTTCAAGTTTTTTCTGTTTTTTGTTGTATCTCTGTTCTGATTCTCGCTGAACTTTGGCAGCTCTTCTCCAGAGACTGAGAGAGGACAAACACCTTTCTTTTTTTTTCTTTTTTGGACTTTTGTGGCACTTTTTTGTGATGTTTTTGCTAGCCCTAGCAACGGAGGGTCAGGAGTGCATCATTGAGCGCATTGTTTACACACGCGACCAGCTGATTGCGCTGTGTGAACCTGCACTGCTACCCGGAGCCAGACCTGAGGTCCTGAAGGAGCTGCGGAGGAGACGCCGTGGCTGCAGAGCTGGAGTGAAGTGGAGGGGGAAGAAGAGGAGACACAGACCGGCTGTACCGGCGATCGTCATGGGAAACGTGAGGTCTCTGGGGAACAAGACGGACGAGCTCGCTGCACTGATAAAGGCTCAGAGGGAATATCGTGAGTGCAGTGTGTTGTGTTTCACGGAGACATGGCTTCACTCAAACATCCTGGACCACAGCGTGGCGATTCCCGGCTTCAGCACTGTTCGGGCGGACAGGGATGTGATAAGCAGCGGAAAGAAGAAAGGAGGAGGGATTGCACTGAATGTGAGTGAGAGGTGGTGTAATCCCGGACATGTTCACGTGAAGGAACGTCTCTGTACCCCAGACATTGAACTGTTGACTGTGGGGCTGAGGCCTTATTATTTGCCCCGGGAATTCACGTCCGCCTTCATTATCGGTGTGTACATTCTTCCTTCAGCTGATGCAGCGCTGGCCTGTGACGTCATCCACTCCGCTGTTGCCCAGAAACAGACGCAGCATCCTAACGCATTTATTGTCATCACTGGGGATTTTAATCATGTCTCACTGGACAAAACCCTCCCAACATTTCACCAGTATGTTGACTGCCCCACCAGGGACTGTAACACACTGGATCTGTTGTAAGCAAATGCTAAGGATGCATACAGTCCCACAGCCCTCCCCCCTCTTGGGAGATCTGACCACAACCTGGTTCTGCTGACCCCTAAGTATGTCCCTCTTGTTCAGCGGCAGCCTGTCCACACTAGGAACGTGAGGAGGTGGACTCAGGAGTCTGCTGATGCACTACAGGACTGCTTTGAGTCGACGGACTGGGATGCACTTGTTGAGCCACATGGAGAGGATCTTGACAGCATGACCGACTGCATCACAGAATACATCAGGTTCTGTGAACACACCACCATGCCAACCCGGACTGTACACTGCTTCCCTAATAATAAGCCGTGGATCACCAATGACCTGAAAGTCCTTCTTAACAAGAAGAAGAGGGCGTTCTGGTCTGGAGACAGGGAAGAACTGAGGAAAATGAGCATGAACTCAGGGATATGCTGCGGGCCTGTAAAGACGCCTACAGGAGGAAGCTGGAGGCAAACTTCAGCAGAACAATGTGAGGGATGTGTGGACTGGTATGAAGCAGATCACTGGGTGTAAGGTGAGCGGCAGACAGTCATCGGGCAGCCTGGAGAGGGCAAACAAGCTGAACAGATTCTTCAATAGGTTCAGCTCACAGCCTTCTGTCGTCTCCCTGACACCTCCAGACCCCCACACACCCTCACTGCCCCAAATGCTTCCTCCCCTCCCCCCTCACTCCCCTGCTGTGAGCTCTCCTGTGCAACACCTCTCCTCCTCCTCCTCCTCCTCCTCCTCCTCCTCCTCCACCTTCACCTCCTCGTCCTCCACTGAAGACACCAGCAGCCTCCCCCGCATGACTGTGACTGCAGGCCAGGTTAGGAGACAGCTGGAAAGACTCCACCAGCAGAAGGCCCTGACGGTATCAGCCCCAGGATCCTGAAGACATGTGCCAGCCAGCTGTCTCCTGTCCTACAACACCTCTACAACCTGAGCCGTGGTCAGGAGAGAATACCGGTGCTTTGGAAGACTTCCTGCCTGGTTCCTGTTCCAAAGAAGTCGACACCATCAGACCTCAATGACTATCGACCAGTGGCCCTCACATCTTACGTCATGAAAGTGCTGGAGAGACTGGTTTTGGCCAACCTGAGGCCGCAGGTAAGAGCCCTGCTAGACCCTCCCAATTTGCTTGCCAGCCCCACTTGGGAGTTGATGACGCTGTCATCTACCTGCTGCAACGAGTCCAATCGCACCTGGATGGTGGAGCAGGCACTGTGAGAATCACATTCTTTGATTTCTCCAGTGCTTTTAACACCATTCAGCCACTGCTACTGGGGGAGAAGCTGCGGGTGATGGGTGTAGACGACACAATGATCTCCTGGATTACTGACTACCTGACAGGCAGGCCACAGTTTGTCCGTATGGGCAGTGTTCTGTCTGATGCGGTGGTTAGTGATACAGGAGCTCCACAGGGGACTGTACTGTTTCCTTTCCTGTTCACCTTATACACCACTGACTTTCAGTACAACACCGGGTCGTGTCACCTGCAAAAGTTTTCTGACAACTCGGCTGTTGTTGGGTGTATAGGTGAGGGACAGGAGGAGGAGTACAGGGCACTGGTAGACAACTTTGTGGAGTGGACTGGACAGAATCACCTGTGGCTGAACATCAGCAAGACCAGAGAGATGGTGATAGATTTCAGGAAGAAGAGAAAGACGGCTTTCCAACCTCTGTGCATTCTGGGAAGGGATGTGGAGACGGTGGAGGATTATAAGTACCTTGGTG
>CAEMYA010000021.1:2732083-2760809 GCA_903131615.1 Diplodus sargus
TATATATATATATATATATATATATATCTATATATCTATAGCTATATACATATTTACGTTTATTTATATTTATGTCTATATTTATATTTTGCTCTTAATAGATGTTGCTTGTATAACATATGTTATTTGTATATTTGGAGCTTGTAACAAAAATAACTTCCCCCTGGGATTATTAAAGTATTTCTGATTATGATTTTAATAAAAGTGTGAATATAGCTGCACGAAAGCAGTTAGTTAGCTAGCCATGCTGCTGCTTCCCCTCCATCAAGCAGGCAACCAGTGGCAGCACTTGGTTTAGTCTTCTTCTTCTTCTGTTTAGTATAACAGCATCTATCAATGTTGCATTAGCGCCATCTACTGGGAGACACACACGAGTTGTGAATTGTGTGACACAAAACGGCAAGGAAAAACACTCTCAAAAAGATCCACAGCAAAAGATGGAGATTCACAAATATATTGCCACTGAAAAATACTAAATTGATATGCAAATGATGATATACAAGTTAGTTGTATGTGCTTGTCTGTGTTAGATTTATGTTATTTGTTCCTGCCCAGGGACTACAAATGAATTTAGCTAGCTAGCTTAGCTAATTCTGGTACGGCCGAGAGCCGTGCACTGTCCCTGTTAAATAAGCATATAAATAAATAAATGGCACAGATACAGATTCAGATTTGCAGACACAAATTCTTTTTGGCTGAGACACGGATTCAGATTTACAGATACAAATCCTTTTGGCTGAGACATGGATTCAGATTTACAGAAACAAATCGTTTTGGTTGAGACTTGGATTCAAATTTAAAAATACAAATCCTTTTGGCTCAGACACGGATTCAGATTTACAGATATAATTCACTGTAATGCATAATGCATTTATTTGTGAATTGTGTTTTAGGAGACACGAGTCAAGAGACATTTTACGAGTCACCTGCGCCCTGCATTTGTGGATTTTGTGTGAAAACAGCACGGTAGAAGAGTCTCATAAGTATACACACAAATAGGTGGAAATTCACAAATATATTTCCACTGAAAAATACTAAGTTGATGAACAAATGATGATATACAAGTTGCAAATTAGAGGCACAGATCCAGCTTTACAGATAAAAATTACTCTGGCACAGATACGGATCCAGCTTTGCGGATACAAATCCCTCTGCACTTATTTGTGAATAATATTGAGACTGTTCTAGCTCCATACATATTTAGCAATTAAGATCACAAATGTGTGAGACAAAAATGAAATAAAGAAATAAACACACTTACAAGTGGCATGAATTTGATAAAGCTGAACAAGAAGACCTTGAAATCTTTTGTTGAGCGTCCAATAATTGCACTGCAAACCAGAACATGCACAAAGATGAGCAAACATTGCTAAGAGTGTCAGGAAATACTGAGATTAATGAAACATAATTCATGTTTCCTGTGGAACCAATGCAGCTTTGACAAACTGCTAAAAAAAACACACACACAACAAAACTGAAAAACATCTGCTTAAACATTAAGTATGAATTGATTCACTTATATGAAACAGAGTAACAGAGACCTGATGTAGGTGAACACAATACCATTCAATTTATGTATTTCCATGTTATTTTCATATCTTTTAAATAATGAATTTTTGCTAGATTGTTGGATGGCTGTAGAGCCATTCAAATGTGTGTCTTCAGAAAATGTTTTCCTGTTAAGTCATTCAAATAGATTTAAATCTGAAACAGTGGCAGGAACCAAGCCTTTACTTACCACAACATAAGGGAATCAGGCCTTTGTTGCACAGGCAATCATTAAAGACGGGTCATTATCTTTCATATCAACTGTTTTAAAAGGTATATTTTGCAGAATATAATTTGGAATCCTCTCCATGCCCTAACCTGCTCCCATTAAACAGATCATTGGCTGATTAGATACTTTCATTGTAAGGTACACTTTCTCAACTCTGCTCTGCCAAATCTCAGGTTTTACTTTTGGGCATCTAATTGTAGAATAATACAAGCTTGGCTACAATATGATTTACACAACTCCTAATTTGTCCTGCTTAACCTGGAAATGGATTCATTTCCTGGCCTCAATCTCAACATTAGTTCATGCTCAGAGTCCCTCTTCCAAGCTACATGAAATATGTAATAGTCAAAACGTCCCTGAGAATGTGGAACCAGTTGAGGAGCTGTTTTGGTCTCCAAAAATATAACATTAGCCACAATAGCTGCAAATTGTGTTATACCTCCATATCTGGTGGATTGTGGATTCACATTGTGGTCTCATTTGGCATTTTAGCATTCAACCTATGTATGTTCACTATATATTTATTTACAACACATTTGTGTCTTTTTAACAGTTATCCGAAATATTTGCTTTACTTAATCAGCTCTTCTTTAGGCATCTACAGATTTGTAATTTTGCTTGTATGACATTGTCTACCTTATCTAACCATTGATACATTATTGGACAGATTTCTTAAGCCAGTACCTGCTTTGAAAGAAATGATGTCATATATGTATGCTCAGATTAATTTTCCTACATTTAGACTCTTTAAACTCCCTTAAATCAATTTGGGGGGAAGATTTTGATGTAGTCTCTAAGGAACTTTGGGAGGATGCCCTTGATAACGTACACAAGACATTTATTAATGCAAAACATCGACTGATAATGTGCAAAATTCGCATTCACCTCACAAAGTTTAGGCACTCAAAAATCTATAAAAGGTGTAGACCCAACATGTCACAGATGTCAACATGCACCAGCCGGCAATGTTCACCCCTGGCAAAAGATTATGGAATCAGCACTCTTGGATGATTTTCATTCAATTGTTTAATTTTGTAGAAAAAAGAAAATCACAGACGTAGCACAAAACCATTTTTGTTCAAAATGCCACCCTTCTGGCTTTAAGAATCATTCAGAAAATAAAATAAAATAAAATTGTTGTAGTCAGTCATAACTGCTTTGTTTAGATCAAGAAGAGGAAACAAATATGGAATCAATCAATCTGGCTCCAATTTTGTCTTATTGCTTTTACCGGATCAGCTTTGTGGGTTGGAGCCTTTTTCTCAATATCCACCACAGATTTTCAATTGGACTGAGATCTGGACTACTTGCAGGCCATGCGATTGACATGAAGGAAAGTTTTTTGCAATATGGCAAGATGCTTTGTCATCTTGAAAAATGACTGCATCATCACCAAACCTCTTTCAATTAATTGCATAAGAAAAGTATCCATAATTTCAATGTAAACCTGTTCATTTATTGAAGATGTAATGACTGCAATCTCCTTCATGCCTTTATCTGACATGCAGCCCCATATCATCAAGGACTATGGAAATTTAAATGTTTTCTTGAGGCAGTCGTCTTCATAAATGTCATTAGCGCGACACCAAACAAAAGTTCCAGCATCATCACCTTGCCCAATGCAGATTTGCAATTCATCACTGCATATCACTTTCATTCACTCATCCACAGTCCATAACTGCTTTTCCACTGTAATCTCGTTTTTTTTTTCTATAGGTGTTTAAGATGGCTTTTGTTTGGCTTTTTCTTATGTAAATCCCATTTCCTTTAGGTGATTTCTTATAGTTTGGTCACATACATTAGCTACAGTTACCACCCATTTGTTCCTCATTTGTTTTGTTGTACATTTTCTATTTTACATGACATTTTGCTTTCAGTTTTCTATTTTGACACTTTGATGTCTTCCTTGGTTTACCAGTATGCTTCCCTATTACATCTTCCCATCCCATTTTCTTTGTACATGGTCCAGATTTTAGACACAGCTGACTGGGAACAACCAACACCTTGAACATCAAGAAGGTAAATCATCACAGAATGTTGCAAAATAAGTTTTATAATCATCTCCTTTGTTTCAACTAACATCTCTGTGTTAGAGCGATGATTCACGTCAATCCACTTGGTTGAACTTCAGACTAATTATCAGATTTAATCTGATGCAGGTGTTTGTTTTAGAACGATTCCATAATATTTTCCTCAGAATTGAGTGATTCCATATTTTTTTTCCTCTGCTTGATCTAAACAAAGCAATTGTGACTGACAACAATTTTCTTTCTTTCTTTTTTTAATGTTTCTTAAAGCCAGGAAGTTGGTATTTTGAATAAAAATAGGTTTGTGGCATGTCTGTGTTTTGCCTTTTTTCTACAAAATTAAACAATTGAATGAGTATCCTCCAAGTGTGGTGATTCGATTGATTTGTGCCAGGGGTTGTACATATGTTTGTTTTGTCCTGCTTTACATCCCTACTGGGAGGAAATCATCAGATCATTATCAACGGTAACAGGACAATTAACTGAACCTAATGCTTTGATTGTATCATTTGGAATAATTCAGTATCTCTCTCCTCCCTAGGTGTCTTTTGTGGCCTTGGGTTAGGGTCAGTTTACTCTTCTTGCCAGAGGGCTGATATTGCTTAGTTTGTTGCAGTTAGTCTCTTTTTTCTTGCACTTATTTCACATGCCAAGCACTCCACTGACCAAGTATATTAATAATATTTTGTAGTTTCTGTCTTGTCCTAATTTCCTCCTGGTTTTGTTTTGTTCTCTACTGCCCAAAACACATAAGTAAGAGTAACGCCATGAACACCAAATGAGCCTGGTGAGTAAATTACACTTAAGACCATGATGATGCTATGCCCAACAAGTAGTCAGCCATTTTGAATTTCTCTGAAGTTAAGTTTTCTCATTACAATTGAATTGATTTGGAATTTTGGGCCCTGAGTAGGGCCAGCCAGCAGATGTATTGGAAAAACGGCACGAGTCCAAAACTGCCACAAACTGAACATTTTCTGGGTTTTATAAAATCAACACAGTTCTAAAAAATTTGAAACATTAAGTACAGTATGTATTTTCATATATTTGATGAAATCTTTTGAGGGGTAGCAATATTGATGAAAGTTTTGGCTATGAATTCATAAATTCAAGAAACCTTCCCGTGATTTTATTCTTCAACAAAGACCAACATAATGAACTGAATGGTTTCTCTCATTACTAAACTAAATTTGATGACTTTATTTTCTTTTGCTCTGAATGGTTATATTATTTAATTTGATTCCATACAAAGTGTATTCCCTAAATATGTTGCACTCCAACAACAGCAAACCTTTTGTTGTCACAGAAATGTACATTTCAATGAAATCATAAACACATAAATTGAATTGAGGTCCATGTAAAGTTGATGGATTGAAAAAAATTGAGACCTCAAACAGTAAACAATGAAAAAGCATGACACGACACTAATGCGAGGCAAAATGTTAAAACCACAGTGTTAGTGGTTTATAGCTTGATTATCCACTTCTATGAGAACCATGTGTTAGACAGTTACCCCTGGTATGATTGATGCGTAGGAATAAAAGTGCCTCTTGAATAGAGTGACATCTCTGCTTATAATACCGCTGTGAGGAATCAAAAAAACGTCATCAGTTCCTTCAAAGATTTAAACAACAATGCAAGATGGAAAACCCCACCCACTGTCATTAAATCTTAATGAAGAAAGACAGAACGCCACATGTCTGCATGTAAATTAGTGTTCAATGTCCAATGGGCTTGCCACAGTAGTCAGTGTTACACAGTGGCTGCCCCCACCATATTCTTTTTTTTAAATCAATATTTCACTGGATGTTGGAATCCACAGTTAGATACTACCACAGCCATCTACTCTGTGTAGTAGTCGGGCCAGCAGCAGGGTTGCAACTGTAATGTGAGGAGAGTAAGGACAGTTGACTGACAATCTAATGGCAGATGATTTTCTGCCAAAAGCGTGTATTGGCTACATTTCCTTCCATTACTCCCAGAGACTGTATATTCAACTACTCACCAACATATTTAAAAATGAAAATTACCAATGTTTTGCTCTGTAGACACTATTTTGATGAACGCTAGCAGCACCAAACTCACTGAAGACCTTGCATTTCATCTGATTGGCCTACTTCAAAATAAAAGGCAGCTTACATTTCAACAATTAAAAGCTGCAGCAGTTCTGTTTGCACCAGCATTAAATTAGCATAGTGCTCTACAGACAGTGAGGGTCTCTTTGTAAAAAGCTGTTGTACTGGGCATTACCAGTTTTGGTACAAGCTTATTGGTGGGTGGAAAACATTACATTACCACCGCAACCCTCATGCTCAACTGAGACTACAATTTCAAGGAACATTACATTTGACAACTTCAAGGAAATCAGAAAGAACATGTGCAGTGTCAGCAGCTCCAACAGTCATGACAAACTTTAGTCTTTACTTCATGAAGAAGCACATACACTGTACATAGATGCTCTGGACATACAGAGGACCAAAATACCAGCTCCAAAATCCATTAAAGTAAAACCAATTTGATCACACTGCTCTTAGCAGAACATTTTTGCATGGCTATATATCACTGGTTTTGTTAGTTTGCTGGGGCAAACTGACACTATAAAATATGGATTACCAAGCCAAAATAGAAAGACCTGTCCTAATACTCAAACTCCACTGTACCATCTTTGCCGTTATTCTTTTGACAGTCAGTGCAGATTTATTCAAGTCTTGACAAGGACTGATATGATTGTCATGGGCTGCTACATGGTGACGACACGAAACCAACAATATATTTTTTTTTTAAGTCATAAATTGCAAATCTTTATTTTGAGCTTTGAATCTAGAAATGAAGTCAGACTCTGACCTTTCAATCATGGTGCCGTTCTGGATCATCCATACGTCACAGTAGGTCCTGGCCACGAGCATTGAAGCAATAAAGATTAGGTACCCAGTCTAAGGTGAACACAACAACCACAAAGAATAGTTAGAAGAGCCTGTAAAACATACACATCATAAAGTTCTTTATCGTCCTGCACTTCAGTCTTCTCTTATCTATTGAACTGACTGGATACAACTGAACCAGAGGAGCCATGTGGCTTTGACCTTGACTTATGGTGCTGTTGCATCTGTGTCAAAGGGCTCTGCTGTGTTGTACTATTCTATCAAAATTAGACACTCAGTGTATCTTTAACAGCAAGATAAATGGACTAAGTTGACATTATTGGACAAAAGTCAGATGTATCTGATCAAAAAAAGTTGCAGAACTGAAAATGGCTACCGAATTTGATTTGAAACAGGCTGGATTTTTACATAATAGGTATTCTTTGGGTACATTTTGTTTTGTAGATATTTTTATACCAACTTAATTCATGTTTAACTTGTTGACAAGTTTTTATTTGTAAACTTTGAGACCTTTCTTTAATTAGGAAACAAATGTGCACATGTATTTATGAAAAAGATTAGATAAGATTGTGGTGAACATTTTAACTTTGACGATATTTGCTCTTTTACTTCGACACAGAGCTCCACTGTCACTGCAGCTCAGTCTCTGCAGCCTTTAGAGCTGACAGGCTATTACTTGTGATGTATAAGCCTCAGATACTGGCACTGGCCGGACAGTGAGCGAGACTAGAGAGTGGTTGTTACAGAGAGAAGCCGCTATTTCAGAACCAAAGTAGCACATCTTAAAAAGCAGTCTTTTTGGTTTTAAGCAGAATAAATTGAATCAAGCCTCCTAAATGTTCAAATTTACTTTCAATTTGATCCTCCCATTAAATACTGTAGTAAATACTTTGGTTGAATTTAATAATCAAAACTTCAAGTTTTATTCAGGCTTTGTGACAATTTGTAGCAATTTACATTCACAAATTAAAAAAATGTATTTGCCACAGTTAAGCGCATCGTGTGTATGATGAATAGGGAGTCAGTTCATGCTATGGATTTTCTTGAAAAAAATTTAATGTAAGAACTTTTAGTAAATCAATGGGACTTAAAAAGGACAAAGTCCTATAGCTGTACTCTAAGTATTTTTTTTGAGGTCATTAAGTTTTTTAAGTTTGGCCACCTAAGCCAAGTTTTAAATTTGTGTAATTCTTCATAAGTGCATTGTAAGCATCACCAATTACTTATTTCTCACTAGACTTGAAATTTGCGCTAAACAGTAACACAGATCTTGCCAATTACAGCTTCGGAGCTGAAAAACAAATTTTTTAACATATATGAAATGTAGATTTTCCCACGGTGAATGACTTATATCTCAACCGGGTGCAGTGACCTCACAGTGACAACAAGACTTTGTGCATCCTGCAGTGGCACTGCATTTAAATGATAAGATGACAAAACGGGTCATAACATTCGCCATTCAGCTGCTGTCAGCGCTGTCGTTAGTTGCTTCTAGCAGTGTTGCATTTCCTCCGCTTTCAACATCGGAGTTGAGCCGACTTGACTGCAAAACGGAAGAGGTGGCGCTTGGCTGGGAACTGTTGACAAAGGCGTACAAAAGTGTGTGATAGCGTGAGTTCACTGGAGCCTTTTAGAAGCTAACTGGTGTTTTTCTGTTTTTGTGTGTGACACCAGTGCTTTCACACGAAGTGTGCCCAATTTCATTATTAGGTATGGCTTTTAACCAACTGAACAACACTTATCAAATTGACACTTCTTCATAGTTGTAGCCGAATTCGCAGACAAAGTCTTTCTGCAACTGGCAAAGTATATGGCAATAAATTCTGACTG
Organism: Diplodus sargus; assembly: GCA_903131615.1. Classification (NCBI taxonomy): domain Eukaryota; kingdom Metazoa; phylum Chordata; class Actinopteri; order Spariformes; family Sparidae; genus Diplodus; species Diplodus sargus. The sequence continues at coordinate 2,740,600 of CAEMYA010000021.1, forward strand.
GGCTGTTGGCAAAATATCACTTATGTTCCTGGATACTTCAGAAATAAGTACATCACATGAAGCTAACTGTGAATCTCACCAACACACTTCCCCAAAACACCAAAATAAAATAAAATAAATAAAAAACGCAACGACAGAAGCGGTAAATTAACGTACATATTTAAGACCTAACTAAATGTAATTTAAGACCTATATGCAAAATATAGACGTATTTAAGACTTTTTAAGGCCTAAAATTGAGATTGTAAAATTTTAGACTCTTAAAGACTTTTTAAGGCCCCGGGGGAAACCCAGTCTAACACCAAAGACGCACCTCTGTCCTACACCAGTTGGGATGAGTTCTGGAAATATCAACAACATGGTAAAGACAATACCAGCTTACAGCAGTTTGATGTCATACCTCCATGCAGAAAAATCGAGGTACCATGATCCGCAGTATCTGGAGGATTCGGAGGAAGAAAACCTTGTCCACTGCTGCACGGTCTTTCCTGCCATCTTTCTGTATGAAGATATAATACAAATAGTTTAATACATAACAGCTAACTATTTAAGACAACTTTATAGGGCCCAGACACTGAAACATGACAGGACTGATATACCTCAATGCTCAGCGGGAGCTCAGCGGAGCCTCCTTTCCTTCTGAAATAAAAATGAACAACAATTACATCAGACAGATTATATTTGTTGTTAGGAGTGGTCAGTGTCCACCCAGTGTGCTTTAGAGATGTATGCGTGCCGCCTTCGCAGCAAGCTCATATAGACACTGTTAATGCTGGACAAAAGTAATTCTACATATTTTTACTGTGTACTTTTTGCCAAATCCTTTGTCAAAGAGAACAAGAATGAGGCTTTTTGCCTAACTCTGATGATGAATTAAAAAAAACATTTCTTGAATAAGGTCATTGCACCAATATTTTTGTGTTTAATACTTCTTAGGCTTAGATTACGGCACAAATATTACAAACACTTTTACTTTGTTGTTTTTGAGAAATACCCTGTTTTAGTCATTTACAGAGGACAAGAATAAGTACATTCTCTGGCTTTGATGTGGGATGAAAACTGTAGTTACCTACCGTAATTCCAGATTTTATGAGTATAGGCAAAGCGCTCTATAACTATTGCTTGTGGGTACCTCACGCCACTACGCAGCACTGACACTTAATTGTACATCCACCTATGAGATGGGCTCATAGGTGCACTGAGACCAGACAATCTGCTACCAAAAAACAAGGATTTATCAGCTATCCCAGACTGAGTCCACCCAGTACCACAAGCACAAACAAAACCTCACAAAACATCTAACACTGGGCATTCCCTGTGTAGCCGAGGCATAATGACACAAAACAAATTTATGTACCTGAATTGCCTCTTCTATGGATTTTAGAATTTTTTCCATTTTGTGACATAGGCTGGGGCCAAGTAAAGCCTACTGCTATGAGGAAGTAAAGACAAGGGCCTTGGTACCGTCCAGTAACGATGAGAATAGATGACATAAGACTTCTACACATGCCAACAGGCAAGGGAGAGTTACATTACAAAACCCCTTTCCTCGAACAGAACACTCAGCACAGAGTGAGACACAGATAAAAATGAAGATGCAGTGAGAAGACCAAGATGCTGCCCTACAGATGCCTTCAACTGTCACTCCTTCGTGCAGTGCTGGAAGGTTAAATCCTCTGATGGAGTATGTTGTGATGCCTTCTGGGGGATCCAGTCCAGAGGAGACACAAGCCTGTGAAATGGCCTCAACCTTCAACCTGCTGCTTATTCTTGTTCTCCATAAAGGGACTTTGACATAGGTTTTCTCAAAAAGTACTCAGTAGAAGTACATCATAGTATTTCAGCATGCAGTTTAAGAACACCTGATATCCATTGTCCCAGAAATGTAACTGTGTGTCGCTGCAAGGTGGACCGCAATGACTGTGGTTGGTCTGTTTGGAATTATATGAATTTAATGTTTGTATTATAAGAAGCACTACATGCCGTTTTAATAGTGTCTATAACTAGTTGTGGACGACAACTTTATCATTCAATATCAAAGTCTGGCAAAAAGGCGTATTCTTGTTCTGTATGTGGGACTTTGACATGGGCTTTCTTAAATAAATGTGCAGTAAAAGTACTTAATAGTATTTGTGCATGTAGTCTAAAAAGTCCAAAAATATTAGGCTCATGAAGATGTTGATGGAAGTACCCATCCCGGTAATTGAATAGAATTAGGCTCACAAATTACTTATGGAAGAAGGCCTTTCCTTCCCACATAGAAAATCAAACGAAAGGTATTAACTTTGACTATTTTTCTAAATCTACACAGTAAAGACACTTCATACTATACTACTTGAAGTCTACTACACTCCAAGTCCAGCATTAACAGTGACCCGAGCTACTTAAATACTACTAAAATACATTTCTATTCAACATCAAATTTAAGCAAAACACTTATTTTTATTTTCTTCAAAGGAACAGAAGTACTAAGTTCAGCTGCAATAGTGTCTCGAACAACTTGTGCATGAAACGGTCGACACCTTATTTTGAAAACAGTAACGTTAGGTCAAACGTGTATCCTTGTGCTGACTTCGCCAACCCGACGCAATTTTATACATATTTTATGTTTGGCGTGCTTGCGTCTTAATACATTGCAAGTATTCTCTTTGGGTAAGAGTTCCATAGCGCAAGCTTTACTTTGGAAAATTATAGAAATGTCACGATAGAGCCGCTAACTCAGCTCGCACTGAGCCATTTCTATGCATACCATTAAGGTCAGAATAGGGCGCACTCCATATTTAATGGTGGCTGGTTTAACAACGTAAAAACGAGAGGCGGCTGGATTGTCCACAGTTTGTGACGCGGGGAGCCATAGGACGAATTGTGAAAGGTCGCTTTTTCCTCTGTCCAAACTGTGAAAAGGAGTCAGATTCTGCGGAGGAGACCGTCAATTCTATAATAGCAGCATGGAGCTCATGACTCAGCTCGGATCAGTCAGCATGGTGTCAATCCAACACAAACCAGCTACTCACAAAAAAGTCAGGAGTGTCCATGGAGCAGGTCGCTGTCACCTGTCAGAACTGGGAGCTAGCACTTGCTTATTAGCATCCTGACAGACGTAACAAACCTACCCGTTGGCCGCGTCTTTCAGTACTTTAAAACGAACACCGACATTATTGTATTACCGTCCACTTACCCGGCCTGTTTGGGTGCCCGTCTTCTGTGTTTCAGCAAGTATAAAACCAACAAAATACCGCCCGCTATGGAGGAGTTTTTCGCCGTCACATATTTACTGAAGGCCGCCATGTTTCCGACACAACGACCGCTTTGGTTCAGGGTTTACTTCAGTTCAACAATGGCATTCTGGGAGTCTCACGCCATTTCTTCTTCTCCTTCTTTTGCAAATAACAGATCATATCGCCCCTAGTGTTTGGAGTACATAAACTACCAACTGGACTGAGGTAAGAAGTAGTCCCAGTTGACCCAAATATGGAACCAACACCTAATTAATGGCATTAAAATTACCCAAAAGCCACCTTATGGTTGTTTAAAAAACAATTAACAGTAGTTCCTAACAATAACACATTTGCAAATGGAGTTTCAGGATCAATCAGCACCATCAAGGGAAGCACAAAGAGACAATGTTCTGAATGTTAGATATTTGTTTCGAGCACAGCTTTTAAACTTCCCAATCTGTCATATTTTACTGTTCTTATGGACTGTTGCTATGTGCAGTCTAAAACAGCTTGCTTAGCTGAAGTTTGTCACAAGCATCGGTTTTTCACTTTATTTGAAGAGTATGATATATAGAAAGTGTACCGACATTTCCTGAAGGCAAATGTTGCTTTTAATTTCATATGGGTTACAACTTTCAAGTGACAGTGGAGACAACAGGGAATACTCCCTATACAGATACAAAGTGTAGTGCGCTCCCTTCTGAGACTACATCTACAAACAACATACAATGGTTGATTAGCTTTCCATTTCATGTGGGTTACAGCTGTTTATCACAAATGCCGAACACAGATGAGTCAGCCTTTTTTCACAAAGTGGGCAGTATTGAGAGCCGCGTGACTGAAGACGGACAACCTCCTTGTGTGTCTGGCTGACCTGGTGGTCTCTATTCTCAACCTACTAGAACATACAAATTCCTTTGGGAGTATTTTCGGTTATACCATAAATTAGAGAAGAGCGAATTTATGCCTTTAGTCGTTCACTTTACAGATGACTTCCTGAAAAAAAAAAAACATTTAGCGTAGTGAAGGGCTGTATAATCTGAGGCTTAATCTGGCAAAGAACCTAAGGCATCTTTTCAAATTCAACTCAGAGCAAATATTGAGTCCTGGAGGGCCATGCCATGCATCCTTTTTTAAGAAACTTGATATTGTCATACTGCCCTTTATATAGGATTACAAATCACACAGGATAGCCAAGGCTCATCTTCACTAACCGTTCAAGAAGGGTGGTCTTGGTCTGCTGATTTTAAAACACTACTACTGGGCAGCTTACTCCAGGACTCTTACCTACCGGAAATGCAGAGATGAAAGGAACCCGTCATGATTATAGATATGTCTCTGCTGTGAAAAACCCTTTGCTTCATGTGTTTCTGTTTTCAGGTTCTGCGTTGGTGAACAGGTCAATACAAAAAACAAAACTTTACCTTAAATATTTTTTAGTGAATATTAAATCAGATAAAAGTGGCTCATCAAACTCCTAGTGTTTCCATGCATTGAACCATATGCCAAAATTACTCATTCAAGCCTGGACAGTTAGATGGGGTGTCAAAAGAGAGAGGAGTATCAGGACATTTTTAGATCCATACATTGATGGCCAATTTACATCATTTATTCAATTAAGTATTAAGTTTACCCTTCAAAATTATCTGTTTTTATATCTTCTAGTCAGACACTGTGCTGTGCTGCACTGTGCTTGAAGTATGCACAAAACGCCCACACTTCGAGTCCACCCCTACCACCCATTCTTTTCTTCCCTTGCTCCCTCTAGACTCCACGCAGCTTGTATCTAAATTTATGAATTGCTTTTGTAACCAGGATACTTTAACCAGGTTATTACCAGTGTATTTTAAGAATTTAGCTGACACTTTATAGGTTTGTTTAATTATGAATGTGCTTTTATCCTTCTAAAAAATAACATTTCAATTTGACCACAAGATGATAAAGAGACAACGTCCCTAAGTATAAATATTTAACTCAGGCTGTTATATTACTGTCCTTTTAAGAGTAGTTGATAGTTACACTCTACTTCAGTGTCCAGAAGGTGCTATGGGTGGTCATCTTAGTCTGAAAAACTATCATCGTTTTTCCCCTTGCCAGCTGCTTAAAAATAAATCATAAGTAAGAATTTTGAAACTGAGGAAAGACATTAATGTACAACAGTTGATTGAGGAGCCGCAACTTTGCTCAGAACTACTTAGAACATTGAACATTGATATCCCGTTGAGAAATGGCTGCTAATTAATTTGCTGCTTTAGCATACTAACTGCACTGACAATGTTACAAACAAATCTTTTTATTTTATAAAAAAGTTGGGATAACCTTGGACAGGACTGTCTTTTGTGGAGCTCTTCAGTTCTGCGTCCACCGTCATCTGCTGTCAACCATTCATATCCCACATCCAAGTTGTCCTCTTGCCTTCAGCAAGGGATTAGCCATACCCCCCCTCCTGCAGTAGTCACCTGGGACCACCTTGTGGGACCTTATTTTATTTTCCCTTTGTGTTTATGTATTTTTTCTGTATTTATTGAACTGAATTCAATTTCTATTCAATTTTTCCTGAGATCTTAGATGTTTGGGTTAAAACAATTGGTTGACTAGTTTTTAATCAGCGGGACCTGGGGAAAATAAAGAGACATGTAATGTGTGACAAGGTTTTGTTAATCCACTTGTGTGATTGTTATATAAATATTAAGACTTTTGTTATACATATCATTTCTGTTGTTACTTACCTGATTTGGTGAAGAGAGTAACAAGGTTACTTTAATACGTGTACCTCATAACTTTCACCTTCTGAGGACAGTTAGTTGCAATGTAATTCCCTAAAATCGCAAGTCCATTGACATGTTACAGGTCTACTTTAATGGTCAGACAAGTATATTTAGGCCAATCTCCTCATTGAATCTAGACTAAAGGTCAACCCTTTGTCTCATATGTAGATATTCAACACTCTCTTAAAGTAACAGGTTCAGGGGGCTACACTCTTACACCATTTCGTTTTCTTCCGAGAGCAACAGCAAGAGAGGCCAGAGCCGAGATTGATATTCCCAATCAACCAGACTGCTATTACCTGGAAAGGCAAAAGGCTAATCACCAGCCACAGTGACACATCCTGGCCAGCAGAGGGAGCGCATGTTACACCCCAACACTAAGATCCTGAACACGGTCCTGAAAGAGAAAGAGAGGAAAAAAACAAAACGGATAAACACAAATATACAGTCATCTCAGGAGACACTGTTCAGTTAATAGGCAGACTACAAACGCAACAGCGCGTCAGCCAGGACATCATCCCTGTCAGGGATATGTCTTTCAATGTGTGATATGTCAGACATGTCAGGGATATGTCTGACATATCACAAATTCGCAAACTCCAACACATTAAGCGCCTAACTTTGTAATGCATTCTATGCAGAAAAATGAGGGAGTTAGGATCTGTGTAAATGATCACAGGAACACTGAAGGAGCCAATAATAACTTTGAAATGCTCCAATGCCATAGCAAGTGCCAATGTTTCTTTTTCAGTCATCATCAAATGCCGTTGTTGATGATGGTTAAGCTTCTTTGAAAAGTAAGAAATCAGAATCCTCTTGGAGGAACAGTGTCACTGGCATTGACAGCTAACTTAAACGGCATGTCATATCTAGGTGTGGAAAGGACAGGCGCAGCCTCTAAGAGGGTTTCTCTTTGTCTGCTCAAACACTGACTGACAGGTTTCGGACCACTTGAATTGCACCTCTGGACTCAGTAGATCAGTCAAAGGGGAGGCCATGGCAGAAAAATTCATACAGAAGTAAAGATCTCCTTTTTGCCCTCAGTTAACAGAACTTGCCAACATCCTTTTAATAAGTTTAGCTTTGTAACAAACAGCTGGGCTCAGCAATGTCATGTTGCACTATATACTCGACCTGCTGCTTTAGACGACAATGTTTTTATTTAATTTAGTCTATATGGATGCTGTTTTTATGGGTTGTGAATCAACAACATCAATATCTTGCTTCAACAGGTTGGTCTGAGAAGGACCATCATCAAACAGTATTCGGTTAGACTCAGTTAACTCAACCAAGTCTGAGCACTCCAGCTCAGGGAGTTGAGGCGATTGAGTAGGGAAGTTTCTCAGAGTTCAACAGCTTTCCCTTACTCAAGGCTGCTGACAAACCCGAGTCACTCACTTCAGTACTAGACAGCTTCTCTGCAACTTTCCCTATCACCAGGCCAACGAACAATGGTGCAACTTCGGCAGCGGAGAGTGCCTCAGGTGTCACAGATGCCCCATTTGTCTCTGAACCAGACTTTACCTCCAGCTGAGCCTGCTCCCTCTCACAGAATGCTTTCAACGTGTTAATGTTGAAGCAGGTTCTACATAGGCGATCTGGGGTGGCTACAAGGTAGTCTCTGTCCCCGATCTTCTCCTGCAACAAATAGTGTCTTCAATAGTGAGCCTGCATGCTAAAACCAGGAATCAGCAGCAACACCAGGACTTTGTCACCAGGCTCTCTACCTCTAGCCTCTCTGTCGAACCATCATTTCATCCTGGACCTATGCCTTCCTTTATTATCAACATCTGCCAGTGAACCCCCTCATCCCAGTCCTTTTCAAAAACTCCACACAATAAGTGTGCAGAATGGTCTTCAGTGTCTGGCGAAAAAGGTTCAAGAGCACCCTGGCTCTCGGGGTGATATGCACTTGAATGGCAGTGTTGAATTTTGAGCTGCTTCAGCACCTGACCAAACACCCTTGACATAAAGTTTTAACCTTGGTCTATTTGTGTTGCATAGAATGCATTTCTTAAAAACTAAACTGAACTGCATCTTCACATCGGCGTGTCCTGATTGCGATGAGTTACTCTGCAATAGGATCACAAAAGCTGCATATTATGCAGTTAAAATGTACTGCTTGCTCATCTTAACATCAAACTTAGTATGAATTTCTATTTGAACACACCTTGTGTCATGAAACTGTTTTCTCAAGGATTGCAGAGAAAAGGGGAAGGTTAAATATGAGTTTACAGTTAGCCATAAGAGGCTAAAGGCATAAGAGGTCTAGTTACAGCTAAGGAGTGGTACAGCCTGTTAGTAGGGACTAATCATCTCTTGTAGTGGCCAGTGGGAGAAAAGCAGTCACGATATCTATCTCGTTTTGTCGTTCAGTCTCAGTGGGGTTTTGGGTGGGTAAGTGCTCTCATAAAAGCACACAGGAGTGTAGGACTGCAGCTCTGCCTCCTGGGCTGTCATGGTTTTGGTCTACAAATAAACATAGTTGCAGATGTGAGAGCCCCTCTATCCAAACTGGGATGAATGCCCTCCCTTCTAATCAGACCCAGGTTTTCTCCAAAATGTCTGCCAATTATCTAAGTCTACATTGTTTGCCAGGCACCATCTTGACACACAGCAGTTATATGGTGACATGTGGCATGTCATGTCATCACTGCTCGGATTTGGTAGGGTTAGTCCGACAGATGTAACACCAACTCAACATACACTTTAGTGATCTCTAGGAGACATACAGGAAAGTCATTACCAACGACATGTTTACAATCATACTGTATTGACAATTATCCTGTCCCAAATTTGATTCGGTGTTGCCCTTCCAGGCCCAAGGAATGCATTTGATTATGGTCGCCATTGTCATTAGCTTCACACTACTGAATATAGAGAAGCCAATAACCCAAGATGGATCGTGGACACACCTCCAGCACAGCTTTGGATTGTCATGTAATGGGCTGTATTTAAGTACTTTGTCACTTTGTGAGGGTTATGTTTTGAGAGAGATCTGTCATGACTGTAGATTTATGTTCTGTTTTCATGGTTCCATGTCTTTGTATCATGTCTTATGTCTCATGTTTTGTTTTTCCATGTCTCATGTGTCCTTTAAGTTTCCTTGTGTATGTCCCTTGTTGAATTTCCATGCCCCTCTTGTGTCTCTGGTCCTTTAAGTGTCTTATGTTCTTCCCTCTGTCTCCCTCTGTCTGTCAGTGTTCTCATCCATGCGTTCCCCTCCTTATCCCACCTGTTGGTCCACCTCACCTGTTCCTTGTCTTGTCATCAGCGTCTGTGTATTTAGTCTCTGTGTTCCCTTCACTCCTTGTCCGGTCATTGTACTTGTCAGCCTCTGTCTGTGTCCATGCTCCTGCTCCTGTCTGTTCCTTGTTTCCCCACAGTATGTGCTTTTGGAGTTGAGTTTTGCATTTTGCCTTTTGAGTTGAACTTTGATTATTGGTTTGTACTTTGTCTTGTTCTTGTTTGCTACTTTGCTTTTCACCCCGTTTTGTCTGTTTTGGGGTTTTTGTATTCAGCTTTAAATAAAGCTCGCTTTTTGTTTTTCACGGATCTTGCCTCATGTTCCCTGTTTAACTGTGTTTTGATCCATCTCCTTTATCCATAGTCTTCCCCTCTAACCCTGCCTGACAAGATCTTTGTAACCGAAACGCTGACCCTTTTAAAAATATATATGAATCAATGCAGAGGTGAAAAGTGTGTGTGTTACTATGCACCTATCTTTACTAAACTAACTGATCTTGCCTCATATTAATCAAATATTGAGCTTTCCTTCAGTATCAGCATTATAGGCCATACTTTTTGTACCTGTATAGTATAAGCAGGTGTTGCAGGTTTTGGTTACTAATAACTCCATGGCAACATTATACTTAAATTGTGACAAACTTCATGTCTCAAAATGTAAAAAATGTTGGTGCAATTCACACACTTATGGAGGTTTGCTGGTAAAAAGTATTTGTAAAAAGACTCACCAACTGTTTGTCTCCTTCCATTATTGTGTTGTTGTAGTTACTGTCTTGAAAGCTACCAGGCTAGGAGGACGTATCACAGAATGCATTACAAAATAAATGGCTCTTCCTTGGCTGTTTGAGAATCATTACATTGGCATCTTGGACATAATGCCTGATCTGTTACTTCTTCACACTCTGTTGACAGGGTTTTTTCATTTTAAATGTTTTAAACTAAAATGATGTCCAGTTCTCACAAAATGCACCTTTAAGGTATTGCTTTCACTTTGTTTTCCTTTGATACACCGTCTGATAATGGATTTATCTACTGCTCTAATGATCCAAGTGTAGCCGTTGTGCTACTATAGGTAACCTTGGCAAGCAACAGACACACAGTTCTGGATTAAGCTGGTCTTCTATCAGCTAACCACTCATTAGCAAACAACACACAGCAATGCACTTCCAGAGATCGATTGCGGCTCGCGGCTCGTGCCTCTCGCCTACAGCTTCCTCCAGCTGCTCTCCAGTGCATCTCCCATCTGGGATCCAGCATACTACTGCATATAAAGGGATACAGTGATTAGTAACTGGGTGCCAGCTCTGTCAATCACTCACCTGGCGCTGAGCTCCTGAGCCCTCTCCACCTGTCTCTCCCACAGCCGTGCCTCAACAACGCTCTCCTCAACATAAAGTTTCTGTTAGGTCCTATTTTTATTTGAAAGACACCTTATAATTGCTTGGTTGGCACATTGCACCGTACCGTGTTGTGAACATTGCATTGTCGGATGGAATTACTCTATTGCTCATATCGTGTGTGTGTGTGTATGTGTGTCTGTGTGTGTATGCTTTCTTGTACTTGTCCCTCCTTCTAATACAATATGACCTGTGTTTTCAGGAAAGATGCAAAGCATGAACCACATAGGGAAGCTGCAGGCATGAACAATGGAAATCATTCTCTTTCTGTTTAAACTGTAGAGAGTTGTTTGCCGCCCCTGCCAGCCTTTTATTTACATTTTGCTTTTGTGATTCAGTTGTACATACTGGTGAGTACAATATTTGTTTGATTCTGAGCATTGGTTTAGTTGTCAAGTGAACTTTTCAGTTTTAGTTTAGTTCTGGTCAAGTTATGGCTGACATAGAGCTTGGCCTTCTAGAGTAGAAAATTAATGACTAGGCTGCATGTATTATGTCACAAGGGTCATTGTAGGTCATTCTTTTTATTTTATTCTTTAAAGCTCTTTTAAAAGCATTCTGTAAAAATGTCTATTTTGTCTTTTTGTTAGTTTATCTATTATACTTTCACATTTCCTTTTCAAAAAACTATATTTGGAATCTTATTTAGTAAATGAGATTGAATAAATATATGGCTGTACAAAATCAAAGGCCACATTATAATACATTCATGGATGTTGTTGTTCAGCACCTTTCCCCCCACCCTGCCCTGAGGTCAGCCCATTCAAACAGCATGCAAATGGTGGTTGAGTAAACCCTTTAAACAGCAAATTGCTCCTAATGCCTCGGCCTCATTTCATTTTCTATATAGACAGCCGATAATACAACATTGACATTGCCACATCAATGTTGCATTATTGATGATTTTATAGCATGTCACTGTCACTATACTACATGTACCATGGATGTATTGCATTTATCAGTCACCATTATGTAGAAAGCAGCTGTAAGTTGAGTTGTCTCAATCAACCCAGAATTGAATCTAGACCAGCCTTTAGTTCTTTGTGATGCTGATTCCCAGTAACTCCACTCAGCTCCACTACTATAGACAGGGGTGTGTGTCGTTGTTTTTTTTTTGCTAAAATCAACTATTAGTTGATAATGCTACTACTGCTGCTACTTGGTTTTGCTGTAGGTTATTTTCTTAACACCAATCTGCAAGATTGATGATTTCTTCCTTATATGAACTCTGATCGATGTTTGTAATGAGGCTGATGGTGGTGGTGTTGTCTGCATGCTTCAGAATAGAGTTCTTTTGATGAGTGCAGTCATGGGTGTACAGTGTGAACAGGAGGGGGCTGTGCACACAGTGCAGTGTTTCTCCTAGATGCAACTAGCAGTGGCACACCTTCAATGGTGAAATGTGACAGCTGCTGCTAATTTTTTTTCTTATTACAAGAGGAGAGGAGAGGGGAGGGGAGCAAAAATGAGAAAGAAAGGGGAGGAGTTGAGTGAGAGAGGAAGAGAGGAGAGGAGGAGTGGAGAGGGCAGCGTTTTGGTTAGTCTATATTATTTTGCATGGGTAAATGTCAACACTGAAGCAAGCAAAGCTGAACAGTGTCAGGAAAACTGAAATAAGCAACATTCGGTTGATCCATGTTGTTACAAAGACAGTAGCTAGTCCTCATGCACTGATTCCTTCCTTCATTGTAGAGGTGGGCTACTGTCATGGTGGGAATTAAAGACAGTTGACAGCTTCCCTCAGAGATATCAATTATTTGTTAGACAAAATTCAGAGAAGGTCATTATAAATGTTAAACGTTTTTCTCACTGAAAATATTTCAATTAAATTATCACGTTAACATATCTATCAAAATCTATATATCAATACCACTCTCTTTCTATGTCAATACCTCTCTCTATCTATTGATGTATCTCTCCATCAATGTCTCTATTGATGCCTCTCTCTCTATTAAACCTCTCTCTCTATAAATGTCTCACTCTCTCGATGTATTTCTCTCTTTCATGTGCATTTGTGAGTGTTTGTTAAGCCAGTGGAAAGTCTGTCAGTGACTGGATGCTCTTTTTGTGCGTTTTTCCTAATGGTTTGATAAAACTGTATAATTCTATTGGTGATTGTCACAATTTCTTACTGTTCACACATCTTTAAGCACGGTTTGCGGGGCCTGTTGTGGCAGGCAGCAGACCCAGTAATAATGTGTCTGCAGGGTTCAGAAACCTCAGCCAGTATTAAAATACTTGTCAATGCAGAGTACTTGGTGGAGGACTGTATTTTGGCAGTAGGGGAGGTTGTAGTTAGAAGGCAGCATCAAGGAAGAACAATGCAGATGTGGTTTTTCTGGACTCAATCGATAAAGTCAATACTGTCGCTGAGTGTGGAGTTGTTTCCACAACCACCTTTGTAACAGTTTTTCCTCTTGCCAGTCCTGCCAAACAACTCACATTGTTTAAATTGTATCTGTTTATCAGCTACAAGGTGTTGGAAATGGAGCTTTAGTTTCAGATATTATCATGGAAAAGTTCATTTATTTCAGTAATTCAATTTAAAAAGTGAAACTCGCATATCATATAGATTCATTACACCCAAACTGAAATATTTCTTTGATTTGTTTTAACTCTTACTGACAACCGCTTACAGCTCATGAAAACCCACAATCCAGTATCCCAGAATATTAGAATATTGTGAAAAAGTTTAATATTGTAGACTCAAGGTGTCACACTCTAATCAGACATTTTACTCAAAACACCTGCAAAGGTTTCCTGAACCTTTAAATGGTGTTGCGGTCTGGTTCAGTATGCTTCACAATGATGGAGGAGACTGCTGACTCTACAGTTGTGCAGAAGACAGACATTGACAGCCTCAGAAGGTCATTGCTAAAGAAGCTGGTTGTTTACAGTGTCCAAGCATATTCATAGAAAGTTGAGTGGAAGGAAAAGGTGTGGTAGGAAAAGGTGCACAAGCAACAGGACACCACAGCCTTGTGAGAATTGTCAAGCAACGGCCATCAAAACATTTCGAGGAGCTTCACAAGGAGAGGACTGAGGCAGGAGTCGGTGCATCAAGAGTCACTATGCACAGACGTATCCAGGACATGGGCTACAACTGTCACATTCCTTGTGTCAAGTCACTCCTGAACCAGAGACAACATCAGAACCCTCTTACCTGGGCTAAGGAGAAAAAGAACTGGCTTGTTGCTCAGTGGTTCAAAGTCCTCTTTACAGATGAAAGTACATTTTGCATTTTATTTGGTAATCAAGGTCCCAGAGTCTGGGGAAAGAGTGGAGAGGCACCGAATCCAAGGTGCTTCAAGTCCAGTGTGAAGTTTCCACAGACAGTGATGATTTGAGGAGCCATGTCATCTTCTGGTGTTTGTCCACTGTGTTTTATTAAGTCCAAAGTCAACGCAGCTGCCTGTTTTTTGTAGTAGCTTTGCTGCTGTGTGAGCGCACAACAAGTCAAATTTCTTTCTGGAATACGAGTTAGTTCACCTGCCACTGAGTGATAGACTAACTATTGTGTCTCCGTGGTTGTTAGCACCGCCTAGCAATCTTCAGCCACTTTATCCTTACTTGTCAACATCCAATGCTTGATAAAGCAGAATCTTCCAGTTCTGCAGGCCTGCTCTTTTCTTTATGGGGGTAGCAGCCACAGCTGCTCCTTGTTCATTCCTTGAGCAAGAATTTCACGATTTACTAACCACATCTAACAGTGTCATTGCCCCAGTGAGACACACATAAGAAACCCTGCAATGTATATCAAAGTTCTCTAACCTCAAATTTTGCCTTGTCTCATAACAGTAATGCCAGTTAGTCATAATATAATGATCTGAATGATATTGAGTCCATACAATTGCAATTCAAAATCAATTGTTATAAATAAAGGGAAATTATAACTGAAAGAGGAGCGAGAATATACAATACTCAACCGAACTGCTGCTGACCGAGCTGGTCATAAGAATATCTTATGATCTTCACCTGTGACGTTTATGTATAGTTTACACTGTAGCTTACTTAGCTCAGTTTTAGCAATGCTAAGAGTGAATGACACCAACTTAACCAGGTTTGAAATACTTCCCTGTTATATATAAAGAGTGTAAGAGTGACTTTTTTTAACAGAAAGTTAAATTCTGAGAAAAAAGTCTCGAGACTGCATGTTCTCCATGCAGGGCAGGGCTGGTACCAATGATTTACTCTGCAGTGCTTACTGTCTGCTGTAGTCTGTTCTTCTCCTGTTTGGTGATTGATCAAAACCAGACAGTGACTGGATTATTGTATAGTAGAACTGGATCCGCAGCTCCTGTGGCAGGTTGAACTTTCTGAAACTTTCTGAAAACTCTAACAAGTGATTTACAGTTTTTTGTGGAACAAGCATATTCTAACCAGAGTATGTACCAGAAATGTTAAGCTTGCTGCTGCTGAAAACATTGTCTGGTATGCTTTTAACAGCAAAGGGCATAGCTAATTCCGAGAGTCAACAAAGACTGCCTGCATTTCCTCTGTGAATTTAACAGATCAAATGACATCTGTTTGAGATCAAGTTACACAAATATCTGCACTATCTTCGCGGTTTGATGAGAGCCTCTCCCTTTGTGCCCTACTTCTTTGCATCTGCTTTCAGTGTTATGTAAGAGCCAATGACATGTTACTTCAGGAGCACTGTGGATGAGAACACAACTGGCCAAGCTACTACCTGAGGTTTTCCTTTGTTCTCAATGCTTCTGACTTTAAAAGGAAGCATAAACCTGTCACCCAAATGCCTGCAGGTTAAGTAGATGTAAAAGTAGAAAAAATGTGTACTTTCACCAAAACAAAAAGGTATTGCAGTACAGAGGGAGAAATACTTTTTTGTTCTTGACTTCATGCCAGTGTCAAATGAAGTCCTTGTCTGAGAGAGGGAGGTAGGGGTGGCTGCCAAAACCCAAACATCCTCTGGAGGAAAAAAGAAGAGGAGGGAGGGAGAGTGAGAGACAGACACACACAGAAACACTTTCCTAATATAGCTCGAGGAGCCTTGACACCAGAATTGGATGTACTGAAGTTCAGCCAGCAGAAAATCCATGAGACGTTTCCTTGTCGTCTGCCTTCCTCCTTTCCTGATGTTTCCCTTTGTTTTGTGTAGTTTATGGCTCTGCGTGCTCTGTCTGTGGCCTTGTTAAGATAACAGCATCTATTTCTAACCAAGGAGTGAGGACAGTCCAGGGGTTTCTGCGGTAAGGACATCTCTCATCTCCTGTCAAATGCACAGTCATCCAGCCAGCAGTATGCAGTGAGGCTAAACTTTAAGCACATTGTGCAGTGCTAAAATTAATTCGAACACAACAGTTTGTTATACGTCATCGGAAAATGATTAACTATTTTTAAAATAATATTTTTATTTTTTGATCTTTGATAAAATGTTTAAACTTTACATTAAGGTTTGATTAAACAACTATAACAGATTGCAAGTGCAACAGAATTATCGTTAAATAATTTTTTGCATTCAATTGAACAGGTGCATTTTGTAAAGACGACAGCATGTCAGAAACCTGCGAAACTCTTAAAATCTCCATTAAACCCATAACTTTTATACAAATCTTGGATCAACAAGCATATAATTTGTTAATTCTCAGTTTTACACTTGAATGATGGTGGAACTATACTAACAAATAGAGCTGTAGCAATTCATGTTTATGTATTAACACCTAGACCTTTCTTGGAGACCACCATCTGCTGTTCTGTAATCCGTGCTGATCTGGACTAAGCATATTCCTTGACTGAAAGAACATATGTCTTCAATCAAAGATAACATAAGAATGTTAACCTTGTAGCGGGACCTTTTCTCTCTCTGCCACTGGTTGTTCAACTTCCTATTATGCAAACTTAAGGCAGTAGAATGTAACATGGCATTTAAAAGCCCGTACCGTAGTTTTCTGAATACCACTGAAAGCTATCTACAAAAATTTCTATAAAACCCAGATCTATAATATATTCAGCCGACCCATTTGTAATATTTTAAAATTTCAAATAAGTCTTAATTAATGTATCAGGCCAACTTTTAATTTTAAAAAGGGGGCACCAAAATGTGTAGCCACTGCCTGTCTGACAGCACTGTGAGCAGCCCAACAGGAGAGAAGCTGCATGTTGTGCTGAGTGTTTATAACTGAACTCTAGGCGGGAGGCACACAGTAACATTCTCAAACTGAGTGGAAATCTAATGTTTTCACATCACAGATGATGAAGAAAGGCACCAAAATGTGAGTCTGAGGCTGCATGTGAACATAATGATGCTGGCTGATAAAAAAGTTTAGCGTCCTGCTGAACTGAAAATTCTTTAATTATTATATTGTACTGCAAAATCAGATTCAATTGATAAAATCTTTAGTTGGGTACATCCCGAACACGTCCTCCCGATATGATTTCCCGGGTCTCCTGAACTGCAAAGCATCATTCATCATTATGATCATGAAAGAATATAAACCAATCGGAGCTAATTTTTGTTTTTACAGTGACACAGTTAGTTTATTTACCAATAATACCATGTTTGTATCTTTGATTATTAAAGTCTGTGTTGAGGATTAGTCTAAGCTATCCTAGCTGCCCCAAAAGTTTGAAAAAATACTAAATTATTTCTTTATGACATATAATAGGGGAATTATAATTACATATAATTCTTAAAAAGGAACAGAGAGATTGGCACATATTACATAACATTCACTTGAAGAAGCCATTGAGGCAGTGAGTTGTCACAAAAGCATACGATCTGGTTACAGAGAGCACCACTATATTGAGAAGACCTGAGAATACCCTTATGCAAAATGGGCTGACTGATTAGCAGACAAAAATTGTTTCTGTAATGTTTTATTGTCAGGAGCTTCATAGAAAGTGTTAAGAGGGCATGGTACTCTTTTTTTTTAATCTCAATTTATTTTTCAATGAATAGATGTTCCATGGTTGATTTAAACAATACACAAAAAACACTAGTCTAGTGTTTCATCTAGTGTGTAGTGTGTCTTCAAATTTAGTTTGGTTCAGACTGTAACTGCTTCTAAACATGAACAGATAGACATGAAACTACAGGTCATAATTACCATGCAAATAATCTAGACCTCCCCCTTGTGCACAACACACAGTAAATTTTGCATAGAAAGCCTAAGGATCAGAGGAAAGTTTTGACAGTGCTTGACAGCTGTACAGAAAATATGAATCAGCCAAGGGCAGATGGGAAAAGTATAAAAGATCAAGGACAGCATGTTTGACAGGGTTCTGATCAAAAAAGACCAGGAACAAAATGTGAGTACACAACAGCTGTTATTCAATATGTGTATGCATTGTTTCTGTTACATTTAGAAGATCTATCTTAATTCAAAGCTTACAATTTTTTTTATTATTATCCTTTTCAACAACGTGTTTTAACATTTGGCTTCTTCGCTCATGTGCATGGAGAGAAATTCCTGACTGCAGATCCTCTGACAGTTGGTTTTGAACAATACAGCACCACAAGATGGTGTTGTGTTCAAATAAGGTAATGCAAGTAAAAAAAAGCTATAATAATAAATAACTCAGGCAGTTGATTATCAAACAAAAACCTACAATTCAGCAAGTCTTTGGTGTCACTTTGTGATTGAAATAAGTTGGACTATAATAAGATACAGTCTTGGTTAATAGTTTAAATACTCTGGAACTGATTTCTGATTCTTTTTTTTACAACTCTTGTTTTACTGTGATGGAATGATTGAAACACACTATTTTCTCACAAAAATCATTCATGAAGTTTGCTTGAAAAATACATTTTTCATATGTCCTCTGAAAATGTGACCAAATCTAGACTGCCATGATGTGCAATGAGTACAGGCTTACAATGAGTACATGCTTACAATGAGTACATGATGTACAATGAGTACATGCGTTTTAAAAGTGTATGTAAATGTTACTACTACGTTACTACTCCGTTACGTTACTACTACGTACTCTGTAACATCAACCTACATCAACTTACATGGAAAAAATGAAAAAACGAAAAAATCAAGACATTTTCCACGTGTCAGAAATGGTAAAAATGCCATGGTAGTTGGCAATGGATCAGGCAAAATTGCCTGCGAGCAGCCCCTATGAGTTGTTTTACCTAGAAGTATGAAATTTAGTACAATTGTGTATCCCACCTACACCTACAAGGAAGTATATTGGCACTAAGATCTCAGCCCAACAGGAAGTCAGCCATTATAAATGTTATGCTAATAATGCTAATATATTATGCTAATTATGCTAATAGTACTATGCTAATTTTTGCAGATTTAGGTACGCAGTACTTTCAGGAACTCCTCCTGGAGCTTTAACAGGAAAGAATTAAAATGTTGTGAGGGCTATCTTACCACCTCCATCCATCCATCTTCTTCCACATTATCCGGGGCCGGGTTGCGGGGGCAGCTGCCTGAGCAGGGACACCCAGACTTCCCTCTCCCCGAACACTTGCTCCAGCTCCTCCGGGAGGATCCCGAGGCGACATAGTCACTCCAGCGTGTCCTTGGTCTTCCTCGGGGTCTCCTCCCAGTAGGACATCCGAAACAGATGCCTGAGCCACCTCAGCTGGCTCCTCTCGATGTGGAGGAGCAGCGGCTCTACTCCGAGCTCCTCCCGGGTGACACAGCTCCTCACCCTATCTCTAAGGGAGTGCCCGCCACCCTGCGGAGGAAGCTCGACACAACATGAAACTTTGCTCGTAGAATCACCAGGGTCTCTACTCATGAATGTGTCGAGCCTTCTTAGTGTTTTAAAAATAGCGATTTTGATGCTATTGTATCATGCTCCTAGTACTCCCGTTCAAAATTAACGTGCCCAAAACCGAAACTACGGTAAATCTTAAAAGTGCCTCTTTCGTCGCAATTATGCTTTTACACAAAGATTTGACTCATATTCAATCCCAAATAAAGCTTTTGCTTTTTGGCGAGAGTTTTGCTTTAAGTCACAGCAACTTTGCGTTTCTTGGTAAACCACTGATATTCGCTACTATGCCTCAATAAAGACTCAAGCTATTGATTACATTTCATTAAAAAGGTGTTAAGATAAGATAAGATATCCTGCCTCAAGTGAAGGAGTTTAAGTATCTTGGGGTCTTGTTCACGAGTGAGGGAAGGATGGAGCGTGAGATTGACATCGGTGCAGCGGCCACAGTAATGCAGTTGTTGTATCGGTCTGTCGTGGTGAAGAGAGAGCTGAGCCGAAAGGCAAATGTTAAGAGACATGGTCGCTCAGGGATCAACACTTTTTGCCTGCCATGACGGCAACGCGCAGGAGATGCAGCAGCTAACGTGAGTTGTTCAAAAATCTTCTTTTTCATAAACTCTGTGTGCACAAACAATGTTCTCAATGTTCGTGTTCATGAGTAGAGACCCTGGTGATTCTACGAGCAAAGTTTCATGTTTTGTCGAGCCTTCTTACTGTTTTAAAAATAGCGATTTCGATGCTAGCGTATCATGCCCCTCGCAATTATGCTTTTACACGAAGGTTTGACTCATATTCAATCCCAAATAAAGCCTTGGTTGCTTTTTGGGGAGAGTTTTGCTTTAACTGTACATGGTTGAATATGCTCCAGATTGCGCACATTTA
>CAEMYA010000021.1:2772400-2792734 GCA_903131615.1 Diplodus sargus
CCTCTTGAGGCACCTAAGACCCTATGGCCACAGGACACAGCTGCAGCTTCAACAATGGAAGCTTTGAACATCGTCCATTTAGGTTTGAAATCCCCAGCCTCCACAGGGATGCTAGAGAAGCTCCTTCGGAGGTGGGAGTTAAAGGCTTCTCGGACAGGGGCCTCCCCCAGACATTCCCAGCTTACCCGCACTACTCGTTTGGGCTTACTAGGTCTGTCCAGGGATTTCCCCTGCCACCGGACCCAACTCACCACCAGGTGGTGATCAGTTGACAGCTCTGCCCCTCTCTTCACCCGAGTGTCCAAAACACACCGTCGAAGATCAGATGATACGATCACAAAATCGATCATTGACCTTCGACCTAGGGTGCTCTGGTACCACGTACACTTATGAGCATCCTTGTGTTCGAACATGGTGTTCAGTATAGACAGACCATGACTAGCACTGAAGTCTAACAACAGAACACCACTTGGGTTCAGATCGGGGAGGCCGTTCTTCCCAATCCATCCCTCCAGGTATCTCGTCATTGCTGACATGCGCGTTGAAGTCCCCCAGTAAGACCACAGAGTCCCCCACAGCCAGGACCTCCAAGAAGGCTGCATCTTCTGTTCGGTGCATATGCACAGGCAACAGTCAGAATTTTCCCTTAGGCGTAGGGAGGCGACCCTCCCGTCCACCGGGGTAAACTCCAAAATGGCGGGGCTCAGCCCGGGACTTGTGAGTATCCCCACACCTGCCCGGCGCCTCACACCTTTGGCAACTCTGAAGAAGAATAGTGTCCAGCCCCTATAAAGGAGTTTGGATCCAGGGCCAATGCTGTGTGTGGAGGCAAGCCCCACCAGATCCAACCGTTAACGCTTAACCTTCCGCACCAGCTACGGCTCCTTCCCCCCAAGAGAGGTGACATTCCACGTCCCCAGTCAGCCTCTGCAGCCCAGGTCTGGGTTGCCGAGGCCCATCACCACCACTGCCACCCATATGGCAGCGCACCCGACCCCAGCGGTTTCTCCTGCGGATGGTGGGTCCACGGGATGGGGGAGGGAGAGGTGCCACGTTGCTCTTTCAGGCTGTGCCCGGCAAGGCCCTGTGGCAGACCCGGCCACCAGGCGCTATCTCACTGGCCCTCCGTCCAGGCCTGGCTCCAGATGTGGGCCCCGGGCTTCCTCCGGGCAGGGTCTCTCGCCTCACACCTCTATTTCTCATGGGGTATTTTGAACCATACTTAGTCTGGCCCCTCACCTGAGACCAATTTGCCTTGGGAGACCCTACCGGGAGTACATGGCTCCTGACAACCTAGCTCCCAGGTTCATTGGGACACGCAAACCTCTCCACCACGATAAGGTGATGGTTCTCGGAGAGGGTATATGATTGTGTTGTGTGTATTTGCAGTGCATTTTCTTAATGGTGGTCACGTATTGTCAAATTGATGAAAATGTGTTTGCTTATGTTTAGTCTATTTGCATGTGATTTCTTAAACTGCAGCTCGTTTACCTTTTTTGGACTGGAAAACAAATTCATAATTGAATGGCACTAGGGAAAGCAAATGTTACAGCAGTATTCTTCTCTGTCACAAAACACCGGAGACATCATTTTTAGTCATTTTTAATCCAGTGATTATTAATTGGAGCAAAAACTATTTCAAATGGAAATGATGTCTAAATTATGCAATTTATAACCAAAAAATTATGTACACGTGCATGGGTGTATATATTTAGAAATATGAATGCATGCATAGCATGTATACACTATGTTATGCATCTGTAACCACGAGCCATTGTCAGTGTCTATAATTTAAGATCAGTACTGTAGTTGTTATTTTTTCTAGGACATGGATAGATGTAACAGCTTTAAATGCAATGGATTGCAATTTACCAAGTACTGTTTAATGTCTACATAATAACTATTTTACAATTATTAACAACAATGGCAGTAATGCACAGCTTGCTGTTAAAAATTTAAGCCTAAATTTCAAGCTGGTGGTGATGTTGGGGTTTTGCTGATTAGCATAGTTGTTGGTACTTCGTGATAAGGTTGGTTATGGCAGTGCTGATGGTGTCTGATTATTTTCTCTGTGACATTAGGTGCTGGAAGAAATGGTTTAAGAAATATCAGATCTAGTATAATATCAGTGCATGATGCTGTATTTTTTCCCTGTAATATCTCTTCTCTTCTGTCTCCTTCAGATCGTTTTAAACAGATTGAGGTTCTCCAGCACGTCACTACAGCCTTCTCCTCTTTGATGGGGTCCTCCTGCTCCCCTGTTGGAACACCCCAGGGGAAAGAAATGCTTCCTGAGGACCAGGAGAGAAGGAGGCGTGTGGGCATGCTGTTCAGACGAGCATCAAAAAAGTCACTCAGCCAAATCCACAAAAATAAAACTCAGGATCTACTAACGCCTTCTGCCACCTCTCCTACCTGTGCTTCACCTGAATCACTGCAACCTCCACCCACCCATGGAGAAAAGAGAGTCAATCTTGGACTTAAGGAGGTGTGTCTTTGTCCTCTGGCAGAAGAGCAAGGAGCTGGACCAGACCCCCAAACCCAGCCTCTGGTGGCTTCTTTGACAGCCCAGGAATGCACACAACAACCCCTGCCCCTGAGGGGAGGTCACCCTGTGACAGCAAAAACTTCTTCACAAAGGAAGACGAGTGTCTTGATCAGGGAATCAACTGAAACTGACGAGGCAAGTTGAACAGCAACTGCAGCTACTCATCAAAGTAACCCTAACACATAATGGCTGGAGGGGTTGGACATGAGGCCATGCACGTGTGTGGTCATAATTGAAGTAATAATAGCAATAATATTCAACTACAATCCCAAATCTAGTTGTTAAATATCAACAATCACTCCATGTAGTCCTCTTCGTGGAGAACAGAGCCTGCGATCAGAGTACTTAACAGTTACCAACATGTCCCTGTTTCAGGGCAATCTTAACAACTTTGCAATTCAAATGTATTAAACAGCTGAGTTTTCATTGAAGGGTGTGGCAGGACAGTGACTAACAATCTTTGGTTATAATACATGTGAAATTTTGTGCAGATTCAACCATGCACAGTGGAGTAACAGCACCTTCCTGTTTTATAGCGAATCATTGACCTTCACAGGAAGTATCTTAAATTCTCTGTGTGCCTGGTCGAATCTGAACCAAACTTGGTTGGTGAGAGTTCCAGCCTGAACACATTTACATTCTAATATTGAGTTATATGTGAGTTGTATACAAAAGCCCCCCCTCATTTTTAAAGGAGTGAAGTTCTCCTCCTAGCTGGATGACCAACTATGTCTCAAACATAGTGAGAAAAAAACAGACCTTGATGATGCTGTATGAATTTTCTTTGAAGGCTTTGGCCTGTATATGGTCGAATCTGCCCCAAACATCACATGTTTAGTTAAAATCACTTTTCTTTGCATATTGAACACTTTACAAATAAAAAATCTCTATGGATCAAAAATGAATAGAAAGAGTCATAATCAACCTTGTTTGCCGTTTTTGGTGTCCAGACACCTCTTTTATAATGCCGGTCTATGGGGATATTCCTTTTTGGGCTGCAGGAGAATTTTTTGCTGCATTACCATGAGTGGCCACCTGCCAGTTTGGAATCAAAGCTGACACCCTCTGTGGCTTGGCTGTAATTTGACGAACACCACCTACAGCTTTAACGTGACCAACTTGAGATTTTCATAAGCCAATCTTAACACCTTTCTGATGAAAAGTAATTGAAAACTTTAATTTTTATTGATTGGCATGCCATGCGTATGAATGATTCACCATAAAACAGGAAGTTGTTGCATCTCAACTGTACATGATTGAATCTGCACCAAACTTCAGAAGTTTGATAAGTGTCCTGTTCTGGAAAACTGGAAATGGCATTTTTCTATACTTGCCGATAAGGAATCTCAGTCATCCAGGTCATGGTAAGTCAAAGAAATCGTGACGTAAGGGCGGGAACATCTGGTGACGCACACAGGATATGCTCTGAAGGCTAGACCTTCACATTTAACAACGGTTGACGTGGCCCTCGAAGGCCGCAAAGGCTGGGTCTTTCAAAGGATGCAGACCCTGCATTGAGACACAGCAATTGTTGATTCTTCCCCACATTTTACATGTTTGATTGCAGTCCTGCCCAAAACACTCAGAGATTTTCTTTTTGCCTGTCTTTTTCTTGTCGCAAACTGAAAAATGCTGACATTGTTTATCCACTTGAAGAAGGTGCATGTTTTAATATAGTGTAGCGTCCCTGGTTAAAAGCTATTGGCTGTCAGCCTGTTGTATTTTCTGTTATAGTTAGATTTCTACCTACTTCCCTGTAAAGTTTATTAATGTTTTTATGTCATTCCAGATAAACAGTTTTGAGGAAAGTAGTGTCACTGGGAGTTACATGGGAAGAGCAGTAAATCATTTAGGTGGGTCACACGTTTTCATTTTTTCACTCACTTTCAATCATCCCTGCTTTAAAGTGCAAGCACACATTTTATCACAAAAGTATTTATCTGAGAGCTAAATTAAACTGTCAACACTTGTACTGCATTTCACAGGTTTCTTGACAGGACAAGATGTTACTTCTATCATTGTTTGTCCTCTGTCTCTCTCCCTCTCTCTCTTTCTGTCTCTCTCTCGCTCTCTTAATCTCTCTACTGACTACACATACATTAAACTCTTATCCTCTAATGGGCTGATAAAAAAGAAGCAATATACCCACATTTTCTAAAATAGTGAACTGTTGCTTTAGTTTGAACAATTTTGCAAATTTGTTTCGTTAAAGTTGTTTCGTGCTAGAATCACTGGGTGTTGTGTTATAATTATGATGTGCTGTCACTCCTTCCTTTTGTTTTCCCTTTCCTCACTTGTATGTGTAAGAAATGCCGGGTGTAATACGGATCGACAGCTTCCAGTCAGACAGCAGTGGTTTTCCAGAGGAACTCTTAAACCCCTCCCTCTCTCAGGCGTCACCAGGACCTGATCTCATTAAGGTCTCCCTACTTACTACTACATACTCACTTCTCTCACAAACCCCCAACTTGATGGAGGTCCAATGCTAAATCATGGTACCCTTTAAATCAGTCACTCTGACTTTATAACAGAATGGGCTTAGTCATTAAAATGGAAGGTATATTATATACAGGATATATATAATAATAACTGTGTCATGCTGTTTGACTGTATGTATTGTTTTTTGATTGCAGGCTTTGACTAGCCTGTCAGGAGGGACCAATGACAGCAAAAGCTATGAGAGGCCCGGCTCACCGCTTTTTAACACCTCCACATCATTCCTGCTGTCCTCATCTCCAACCTCTCCTGATGACAAATCTGTCCTTTCTTCACCCTGTCCTTCACCAGGGCATTCACTAGTCTTTGACCCTCATCTATGTCCTGTCTCATTGTGTCTCCCAAAATCTGAACTGCAATTGTCCGAGACGGAGAAACCACCAGATCAGAACCTGTTTCAACCTGCTTCGTTGCTTACATTGGTATGCAAGTACCTTTCTGAGTTACAAAACCTAACAAAGTTCCAATCTCCTGTCCTCGTCCCTCATGTCCTCTCAAGTGAGGATAAGGATGCCCCATCCCCCAACGTCTGTAGTCTTTCTAATGACTCTGAAGGCACAGCATGCTTTCCAAGTTCCCCTCTACCTGCCGTGTCACTTTCACCCTCTCCAAATTGTGATCATCCATTTTTTGCCGAAGATGCCATATCTTCTGCCCAGTCTAACTTGAGTCCAGGGAACACAAGGTCAGAATGGGCTGAGGTTCCTTCTCATGAATGCGCCACCTCTGCTTCCTCACGTTTATCACTCTATACCACTCCTGATTATCATTATCCAACCTCTTCACCATCTCTCCCACTATTTCAGTCCCTTTCATGGAATACTGAAAACAATAAAAAAGATTCCCTTATTCCCATATGCCTCTCTGATCCACCTACCAATACACAGAAGAAAGAGGACACGGGCAATCCCTTATCTCCATCCTGTCACTCTAAATTTAAAAGAGAGTGTACCGCACTGCCTTGCCTGTCACAAAACTCTTCCAATCCAATTTGTCAGTCCGATTTGTCATCACAGTCTCAGGATCCACATGATCTTATAGATTCAGCTGTTGAAAGAATTTCAGACCTAACAGAGCAATCCATCTCCCAACAAAACAGATCATGTCCTCTCGATGATCACAGAGACCCTGCTCCAGACTCACCTGTCCAAGATGATATTCATGTTAAAATGGATCACCTCTCATTGGAATCAAAGGATACCCTTCAGATGAATGGAAAGGGAATGGTAGGGGGTGACAGATATACTGACACTTTGCAGACTCAAGATGCTCTCGTATATAACTCAGATAGGGAGTCTTCTGCTGGTCTGTCAGAAGGTATTTGTTCAGTGTCTAAAGAAGTATGTAACCAAAAAGAATTAGATCCAGAGGTCCACTCCTGTTGTTTGCATGAAATTTCAACTAAAGTTACATCGGAAGAGCTAAGAAAAGTCTGTCAATTGGGATTTAATGGCACCGAAAGTGAATCACGTAGAGGTGCTTTAGCTTTCCATGATGACGTTCTAGAGGCACAGAGCATAACTAAAGTTAAACCAAAGGACCTGATTGAGATTGACAGTTTACATCTGGTATTTCAAACTTCAGTGGATGGCTCTGAAGGTGAAAATGGAGATCTAGATGCCATTTTTCAGCAGCTTGATACTGAAGGGAGAGTCTATTGGGCAGAACCAATCAATATTTTCAATCCAACTCTTGTGCTTGAAGAGTCATGCAGCTTTGAAACTTCAGATGGCCCTCCTGAAAATCCAAGGTGGCCAAGAGGACCAGAAGCTCAAGATGCATTTTCATCCACAGGCAGAGCTATGCCTTTCTCTAATTTGTCCTCATCAACAGTTGACATTGAACAAACCTCAAGAAGTGGAGCTTCCTTTTCAGATACAACCCCCTCCTTCATTCTAGCCCCCTTTGAAATCCCAGACCTCAAGCCATCAGGCTGCTCTGTTTCTGTTCAGATGTCTTCATCTCCATCTTCTCATATTGTCCATAGGAAGGATATTCCCTTTATGAGTGAATCAAAACGCACTCCTCTCCATAGTGTTCTACTTTTAGACACTTCAACCCCTTTCCGTGCTGTCCAGTCATGGACAGATCTGCAGATTCAACGAAACACTGTCTCCAAGAAGTTATCACATGGGGCTCTTCATACAGTCCCAAAAAAATCTGCTGCATCCACGGCTGCCTCAGAAACAACTCAAAGACCTACGTTGATTTTCTCTTCATCTTCGTCTTTCCCTCTGCTGTCTTATGATGAGCAGTCACATGACTGTCACCCTGGGATGGCTAGAAATTACAATGCTATGTCAATATCTGTGGATAAAGAGCTGTGGTCTAGTGAAGAGGAGGTGGACAGGAGTGAAAATGAAGACAAGGAGAAGCTTTGGGAGGGCAACCGAGTAGCCACCATGGCATGCTACTGCACCTGTGACCATCAGTGTACCTTCTGTACTCAGAAGAGTTACAACAAGCAACACACTCTGGGAAACATTGCTGTAAGTAATACCACTTTATCTGTTCAAATACAAGAATCATGCGTGACACATAGAGCTTGAAATCTGGTTTAGTCAATGGTCTAATGGGTCTGAATGTCATCCACAGTCAAGGTTGTGGAATTGAGGTCATGTTTACAATATAGTTTAAAATTGTTTTGCTGAAGTTTTTCATGTTTAACAGCATGAATACTTGCTCAGTTATATGAGTAATAGATGCTAAATGTATATAGCCCATCTGACGGCAAAGCTACTGACATTAACCTGTATTTTTGTGTCTATTTGGTCTGATGATTTTCAAGATCATGGAATAATAATTTAACTGACACATGTAATAGTATAGGGATGCAGTGGGGAGTTCCCAACCAGCTTCTGAATTGACGCACACAATCTATTAATATCACTGAAGTGATTGTTTGAGTTGGAAATCTAACAGTTAACTTTGTCTTAAAATTACATGAGGTTTATTTCACCCAAATGTCAGTTACATTTGACTAACATATCAGATTTGTAATATTTACTTAATATTTTCTGTAAATTGTTGTTGAAATATTTATGGGTATGATGGGTTGTAAATATCAGGATTTTAAGGGTGTTGTTCTCTATCAGGAAAATAAGGTGTAACTGAATATTAGCTTAATGTATAATAACCATATGAACACAAATTACAAGGCAGGTACTTCCCTTGCTGCTACAAGCTTCAATCAGCAGTGTTGTGTGAATATTAGCTTCAACATTCCAACACAAATGCTGGCAGTCGAGAGAGGAGTCCATGGAACTGTGGGGATCCAGCCCTTAAACAGCTCAAACAACTTACACCCGCACTCAGTCATCATTCACTGAGCCAAAGACACCTGCAGCCACCCCCCTTCACACACTCACATTCAGGTAATAAGAGATCAGAGAAAATAAAAGCACATTCATCAATAGCAATGTTAATATGACCTACAGTGTCATGACCTTGGTCATTTTCAAGCAACACTATAACAACAAGAAAGAAGATGCATTAACCTATTGGTTCCCAACCTGACCACTGTAGTGAATTACTTTTTAGTATTTATAATGATTAAAAGTAATCATCAAAAGAATAGCACTTATTAAACATTCATCTCGAGCTTCGCTACAGCTGCGACTATGATATTATCTGCAAAGTTTATTGCCTGTTTTCTGAAAAAGAGACTCCCGTAAATGACTTAAAAAATAAATAAATAATCCAGCCCCTTTCTTATCCTACAATGAGAATAATAAAGATGTAGAATGACTATGTTTGTTGCATAAATCCCACAATGTAGATGGGGATGTAGAGCATCTATTGTGATTGCTTGCGGCTCTGTCCTGCAATGTCGAAGGCTGGGCTGCCGGTGATCCTGTGAGAGAGGATAGTTGAGAAGGAGGGGGGAGGGTTACAAGAACTTGAGACAAACAGGAGAGAAATGATTAGGCTTGCCTATATAGATTTCACAGGTGAATGAATCAAGGTGACATAGGTAGTTGAGTTAATGAGGCACAGGTGGTTAGGTTGATGAGACACAGATAGCTGGATTAATTAGACACATGTGGTTTAATTGACTGGGCCTCCATGGCAGATCAGCAAGGACTGGCGTGGTCCAGGTCCTGAACCTTCAATATAAAAATCCTATTTAACACAATAGACTGCTGTAGGAGACAATACCTTGATAGTAATGTGATAATTAATGACTGGTAATTAATTATGCTTTGTTCTTTATCACTTGATAAAGTATACGTTATACGGGGCACCACCCTCCAATAATTTTTGATTTTATTGGAATAGGCTGGAGGGAGCTATTCCAGACGTCTAACTTCCCAAGTTGGCTTGGACAGTTAGAGTATCAATTTAATCAGTCTGTTAAATTTCAAATTTATATTTGATCTCCTATTCTGAAGCAGTGAATTCTTTCCACGATCCCATCGATTTCCCACTTCAAATCAAACGTGCACAAGCAACGACATAAGATTAAATATGTTTATTAACTAAATAAATGCAGATTAAATGACATGAGATAATGATTTAAACAGGTGACAAAGTAACAGAAAATGTAACGACTGTGGAATGAATTATTGATTGAATAGATACCTGACAATGGTGGATTCTAACGTGCGGACCGTTAAATTCGCTACGGGATTAATTTATAACGAGGTTATATGAGAGATGTCTTTGAATTCACGATATATATATATATATTTGAAGCTTTCACAAACACCAACTCTGATTGCATTCATGTGTGACTCTTGTAGTGTGTGGAGTTTTCAGCCTACTTTGTTGAAGACGAGGTCTCAGAACTCAGATTTTCTCAGTCAGCTCCGTCCCGGCCTGGATGCAGATGCAGAGGCAGTGTAGCCACTGGGTGATGACAAGGCGGCTTTCCCGATGACGTCGTTTTACCGGCACAGCGGGGATTCCGTGTGAATGCTCCGGGCCTGTCGGCTTCGGAACCGCCGGAACTCGATGCCGTCTCAGGTCAAACGTCCTCTGCCCAGCGAAGTGTCTCGTGTTGAGATCGTTGGAGGCGGTACGGGCAAAGTTGGCTGACAATTCTTTTGGCTGAAGGCTATCTTTCTTCACGGTTTCTTGAGCAGCTGAACTGCACAGACTTTGTAGTAGTTAAGCACTTATCAGAGTCTCGGCAGAATTGGTAATTATGGAGCTCCGAATATATATTAACTTGACTTCTTGCGCAGAATAACTGGGAAAGAAACGCCGGCCGGACAAACTTTACATATTACTAAGTACAAGAAAACAAAAATGACTTATTCGGCTTGAATACGATACATTAACCATATAAAGTAATACAAAAAGGAATCGGTTCTTTCTTGCTTGGATTTCAAAGGAAGATCTTTTTCAAAATAAAAGCGCGTCTCGCTTGAAGAGCAGTTCTTTAAGTGTCTCAGATCTCCGGAGATTTCTAAGTCTCGGAGCCTGAGCATCGGGATGCATGAGCTTTTTAATGTTTAAACCGAGGGCGGAACCGGAACGGCCTGATCACGTTGCCTCCTCCGGTGACGTCACAGCTCATGTTATCGACTTCTTACTTGTTAAATCAAACTAAGAGTTTGATAAGTTTTCGAAATCGGACTTGACTATATGCAGAAATCCACCATGGTCTCACATTAATATTTGCTATAAGAATATACAATATACAGAAACACAATTGAAATTGCCTAATATGCAAGGGAGAAATTATTGGTTATACTTCAACATAAACACAGGCACACGCGTCTCAGAGGCACTGATGGCTTAAACATATTTCATACATTGACAAGTTATATCTCATAGACCTGTATTAAGGTAAAAGAAAGTCTAAATACTTAGAATAGATCACATTCCGTTAGTATTGTCCTTTGAAGATTGCTCCATCAGGAACTCAGACATTAAAAATTAACAATTGTGGTTATAGTTAGGATCACATCTAGAAAATAAGAAACATATCAAAGTGTAGGTCTGTTCCTACTGATGAAGAATATATTATGAAATAAGGGGTGAGGTTAAGGCTTGGCATCTTTTTGGGTAAGGACACAATCAGGACTCTCTCTCCACTTTTCTGTTGGTATAGAAATATTTACGGCCAGCCCTTATGGCCCTGATTTCACAGTAGCATGGGGAGGTCAGGAGCTGATAGTTATCCTTAATACATGGCTCTTATCGCCTGACAGGAAGTCCGGCAAAAACATATTTCGTCTACAGATAGGTCTTTGTTCACAAGCCCCTGGTTATAATATAATAGGTGATTGAAAGTCATGGGTTTGAGAGTTAATAGAAGGGGAAAGGAGGCACACTGCTGGGTTGAGTGTCGTAACATATGGGATGACCTCTTAATGATACACTCAAAGTGTGAGCCCGGACATTTGGTGACAAGCTGGTCAAAACAAACAATAAAACCTGATGTTGTCCAATGACTGAATTGACTTTGAATTGTAAACAGTCCGCGTAGGAAAAGACAGGTACTGACGTAATCCAGACGTTGAATGAGACCTTTCCGGGCATTATTGTCCAGAGTCTTTACAACCGGCTCTATTGAGGTCAGAGAATGGGAAGAGGGTGACATGAGGGTCAGGCCTCCCTTAAGGAGGAGAAATCAGGAGGTTATCTGGCAGCTCCACTCGAGATCTCAGCAGACTGTTCCTTCTCGCAGGCAAAAATGTTTATTGCTGTATCACATGCTGCTTTGTCAATAGTAAAGTGTCAAGAAGTAGGAGGGGAGGGGAAGGAAAAATCCAGACCACTCCAACATGGCAGGGAGTAGGTGAGAGGTGAGATGGACACATATATGTAACTCTCAACTCCTGTAGTGAGAGAAGGGCAAGACAATGGCTGGTTCCTACACTGCTTTATACAGAGATCAGGAAAAGTGGGTGCCATTTTATATAAATTATTCAGACTACACAGTCTAAATTACAGGCATAGTTATCCAAAAAGAAATTACTATGGTAGATCTACAGCAGTTACTTATGGTGTGGCATCATCTGATAAAATCAGCATAAAAACAACTGACAAAATAAACAATAAAAGGTTAATGGTGACTGCCGTACTGTGTGATAGCAGAACATTCACAGACAAGTCAGTAACAATCAATATTTGTTGTGACTGATAAAGCTGTATTCTTGTGGTGCTGTACATTTAAACACAGGATCCAGGAAGCTGCTCCAAATGTTTAACAATAATACATCCACAATCTGGCATTTCCTAAATCAACAGAGGATTATCTTTGATATATCAGCTTTTCCTTTGTATTGCCTGGAGTGGTTTTCTAGGGAAACAGAGAGAATTCAGGCCCATAGTCTCTCACTGGCATATATAATCTTGGGAGGAGCTGTGCAGGCAGGAGTGGCGTGTCTGTGCTGGCGATGCAGGCGGGTCGGATTTGGATTTAGAGTGACACATTATGAGCTAATTTCAGAGGAATATTGAATTAAATGTCTACTGTGAATATAAAAAAAGGTAAAAGCTCTGGATTAAAGGAGTCATATTATACCCTATTTATACAAGTTAACCTAGTTCCCTGGTGTACTAATGAAATATCTGTGACATGCTTTGGTCAAAATACCATAAAGATGAAGCACAATAGCAGTTCATAACAGTTCAATACCCCAGCCAAAACAGCCCGGTTCACAACAGTCGGTTTTGAGTTCCTGTCTCTTTAAATGCAAATAAGACACAGGTAATCCACCCACTTCTTCTGGGAGGTGTGCCGACGCCGGTTGCATGTGAACCCTGGGAGAAAACTGGCTGCTGGAGGAAACTTTGCTGTCCAAACATACATGTTTGAACCAGAGTCAAACCCTGAACAAGAAGGTGCTAGCGAAGAAGTTGTTCAATCATAATGTTTTCCTTTGTATCCTTAGTACTGACCAGCTACTTCATAAAGTAACGTAACGTAGTTTGCCGCTACAGTTTGTTCGCTCAGAGTTTATGTCTCTGCTCATACTAGCAGCGACATACACAAGCATAGTACTTACTGAAAAGCATGCACGTTTGACAAAATACAGAGGAACATAAATTCCCCGTCCATAAAACACAAAACAGTCTTTTACCGAGTCATCCTCCTGCACTGAAATAACATTACCGGCAACGGGGGTAAAATTGCTTGGTGATTCACGGCATGAACTTTGCGTGAATCTCCATAAAAAATAACAGCAGGAAAGAATATAGAGACATCTGCACCAGCTGGCTTAATAAATTAACCTCACCTTTTAAGTTTTAAGTGCATATTGCACACATCTAAAAAACATTTAGCAAACAGATTAACTACGTTAGCGTCACCGAGGGCCCGACAGTTAACAGCTGTTAACATTAGCTAGCATTACACGAACAATGAAAAACAAACCAGAAATTCTAAAAATACTTAGAGTTTCTTCCTCTGCCGTCTCTCCACAGACAGTTGGTACTGCTCCCCCTTTCAGCAACAGTTTTTGGGACAGTCCAGCATTGTACTGACCAAGGTTCACAAAGGAGTCTGACGCGAAGTGATTCGAACACACAAACACTTTTTCTGACTTTAGCCGGGACATTGCCTTCATATATAAAATGTATCCACTGGACACCACTAAATTACTAAAACTAAAAAGTTTGTGTAGAACATGCAGAAATAGAACACTTTGTGTACTTTTGTTTTAGCCATACAGCTGCACTTCCGCTCCTCTGCTCCCTCACCTGCACTCTGGCGTTTTACAGGGACAAGGCGGAGCCTCCGCTACACAACAACAGGTAAACTTCCTGGAAATTTATGGCAACATTCGCTGTCAAAGGTTGCAAACCGAAGTGTGATGTCACAGGTGGTGCGAAGTCTACATTGCGTGTTTTATCTCCTGTATTTTGACTAAGGCAGCCCAAATAAACATAACTGAGTCATCTTTTTTCAAAGAAATAAACTAATTCCAACATTTTATTTGCAACAACAAGGAAGGATGGATGATTTAATTCAAAACATGAAATGGAAATATAAAAAGAACAGAATACAGGCAGCAAATATAAAATACATTTAATAACCTTGGCATGAATCTACTTATTGCCTGATTGTTTCAATATCTCATGTAAAACATTACTCTTTACACAATAACATTTTTATTGTATATAGATATTGTATATAGGTATATTTCTGGTTCATACATTCATTATATGTTGTGCCCACTAAATGCTTAAATGTAAAAAATAAACAATGTTTACAACTGTTTCTTTACTGACTAACAAAAAAAGTACTGTTTTTAGTTTTTGTTTTATTTGATATGAAGTTGGGTTGATACATCACATTAGCAAAATAAGGTGAAACTCCTATTTTTATTTCTTGAGCAGGGATTACCAAGTAACTGTTAAAATGTATAATCTGTTTCCAAGAAGAAGATGCTGCACACTGCTCAAGGGTTGCTTGGGGAAAGCCAGGAGGAGCTACATTTGGTTGGTTCTCACTAACTGGGAGCTGGCTAGCTACAGCAGTTTCCATGGTGCTGAGCCGTGTTAACAGTCCACTAAGCCTTCGCAGCATCACAGACCCCTCTTTACTATCAGAATTTGATACCTCCAGTCCAAAAACTTTATTTTTATGAGGATTTATGTAATTTATGAGGGGGTAAAAGGAAACCAGATGGCTAGGCCAGCACAAGTCTTGGATAAGTTAAGCAGTTCTCAAAAGGCACACCTGGAGAAGGACAACCTGAAAGAAAATGAAGTAGTAGAATTGCTTTAGAAAACTGGTTTAGGGGAAATACTTTTTTTTTGCCTGAGAAGTCAGTTTTCATAGTTTCCATGATTTGGATATAGTGTTGAAAGGTAACTCTTGTACTTCCGTTCTTGCTGTTACTTCTCTACAGTACTCTTTGGATGAGTTGGAGGAGATGATGCTGTGTCTGCAGCAGTTTTTCTCTGTGCTCAGCAACATGGAGGAGCAGCTCTCTGAGGACCAGGCTGCAGTTTACAGTGTTCTCTCTGACCAGGACAGGTACACACTTAAGTTTATAACACTCTGTTTAGACCAAAACTTGTACAGGCTGTAGCTTCCACTAAGTGTCAATATTAAGGTTAATAAATGCTGACACCAGTTTACACTCAACATCAGAACCTTGTGCTTAAAGCTGCAGTCTGGAGTTTAGAGAAAAAAGTGGACCTAGTTAGAATATTTGAATGATACAGCTCCCAGGTCCCTCCTTCTTCCTCTGTGCTGCTGCAGCCCTGCCTTCAAAGCCCCTCCCACAGAGGAGCCTGCTGTGCAAGAGCAGGCTTGTAACCACGGTAACAGAGGACGCCAGATAACCAAGATGTTTAATGTTTAAATGAATGTCATTGAGGAACTTCACTAGAGCAGTCTCAGGGCTGTGATGCGGTCGAAAACCTGATTGGAAGACATCAAAACAACAATTTATTATGAAGTTATTGTTTAGCTGTTGGAAAAACAGCTTTTTCAATGATTTTACTTATATTGGGAGGTTTGATATGGACCTTTAATCATTCATCACTGATGTGTCAAGGTTGTTCTCTTCAGGAGTGGTTTAATGAGTGCAGTTTTCATGGCTTGGGGGAAGACACCTGAGAGAAGAGACATGTTGATAATCTGTAGCAGATCCGAATGCACTCTGAAACCTTTTTGAGGAAACCTGCTGGTAACATATCATGGCAGCAGGAGGACGTTTTCAAATGCCGTATTATTATTAGGTTTTTCTTGTTGATTGGATCAAATTGTGTCATGGTATTGGTTGGTTTCATCTTGGTTTTAGATGGGCACAATGACAACACACCTCCTGTACACGGTGCTGTGGCACTGACCGCTTGTCTAATTTTATGAATTTTGTCAGTGAATTAGGATGCAAATTCATTACAGACCCTGGTAGATAGTTGTTCAGAAGCTACTGGCACTGGCACACGGATTCTTTAGCCTGGTGATAATGTCTGAGAAGAAGGACTGCCTTGACAGTTCAAAATTAAGAATACAAAGTCGCTCTTTATAAATGTCAAAATAAACCTGGAGATTGGTTTTTCGCCACCTGCGCTCAGCTTTTCGACATTCCTTTTTTTCCATCTTGACCAGCGTTTGCATTCTTCCAAGGAGATGTTTTCTCACCAGAGACCACCTTCACTTCAGTGGGCGCAATTGCATCTATAACATTTGTCATTTTAGAACTGAAATGATATACAAGGTGTGGAAGAGAAAGCCTCTATGAATATGTTACTGGTGCTTTCAGTGGTGTAACGTTTTGAAACGACCTCAGTTTGAACACTTGTGTACACAGATATATCTCTCTCAAAGAAAATACCGTAATGAACAGAGAGAGCAACAACAGATACTAGAACCTTAGAAATGTTCAGATCCCAGAGGAGATAACCAAGTCTAGGATGTGGCCCCTGTTGTGTGTGGGCTGCGTCACATGCTGAGTGAATCCAAAGTTATCAAGGACACAGCACGGATCTTTAGTCCATCTGTCCTCAGGTTTGACGACATGGGTGTCACCAACAATTAACACACAATCAACATCCGTGCAGATATAGTAAGATATAAGATATAAGATATAGTAACTTCACAAGGTCACCAAAATATCTCTGCAGTATTTAGGTGGCCTTGAGTAACTCATGGGAAGGATGTGCTTTGCTGTTTTCAGACAGTGGAGACAGTGGATGATTCTGAGGAGGTGGAGGAGCGCGATGACATTTTGGTGATTATGTTTCAAGTGTGGCCGTTTGATGGGGGCTGGGCCGTGATAGAGATTTAGGGGATTTGGGATTTGGACGTGGTGTGAGTTTGATTCCAGCATTGACAGGCTTTTTCTTCTTGTCCGTGAAATCCAGGAGGGGGGAGGAGTGGGAGAGGCTTACTGGAGAGTGCAGAGAGTTGGGTGGGGTTCGGGTTTGTGGAGAGTGGAAGTTCCCTCTTGTTGAGACTGGAGGGCACTCCTTTTTTGGGGGGCGAAGATGGCGGTGGTAAAGACTCCTCCACCTGGCACAGCTGTCTTCTCTGTTTGAAAGCTTATCCCAGGCAGTAGTAGTTCTCCTCCCGAGTACTGTCTTATCAGTTGTTTTGGTTTGTCTTGTGTGTTGCCCTTGGAAGGAAGAACTGTTCTGTGGTGCACTGAGTAAAACACGTTGGAGGTTAACAACCTTACACCTGACTTATTAAGGCAAAATCCCTCTGCCTGAAAGAGATGTTAAAATTGTCAGTAAAGTTCACTGGGGAGGTGGAAGTGCAGCACACGTAGCTTTGAGCCATCTGTTCAACATCAACAACCTGTTGAATCTCTTATCACATCTGCAGACAGTTGGGGGAGGGCCACTGACAAACACCACAGTATTGAGAGATCTGACTTTGCTCAATAGATCAATAAAGTCAGTGTCGGAGACCGTATCATTGGTAAAACAGAGTACTTTGGTGTTCTTCTTGCTGCGAAAGCTGTGTCCCTCCTACACAGCTTCATCATCCACAATCAGTGTTTGAGGCCCAGTCATTAGTTCTCTCTGTTGCCCTTTACTTCTAGATTTGGTCTCATATTTTTTGGTGGTTTTTCCTGGTGTTTGTCGGGTCGTGGGATGGAGAACTTGCGTGGGATTGTGAATGTGGAGCAAATCTGTTCTTCAGCTGTATTTTTGTAATTTGGGTATGCAACCCTTTAGAGGTGAAGAACAGTAATGAGTTACTAAATGTAATGATTCCTTAAGGCCAGTGGGATCAGAAGATCCACGTGCCGTATCTCTAGTTCTCCTCTGGGCTGTAGCTCGCCATCAACATCTCGATCCAAGCTCCAACATCCAAGTAGATCAAAGGTTCAAAGAGGTCCATCAAAAAAATCCTGACCGACGCGTTTTCTTTGTGAGGAAGATGTCAGGTCTCTCTGGCTGCACTCTCACACATCCAGGGCTCCACAGGGATTCTGTTTTTAATCCGCTTTATCAACTTTTATTCTGTTTCTTGATGAGGTAGGTATTGTGCTCAGCGCGATGGTTGCTCTTCTCCTCTCAGCGGCTCAAGAGGAAGTAAACTCTCCGCCGAGAAGGGTCAACAGAGCGGGCTTCTTCCTGATTGGCTGACAGCTCGTCTCCCACCCATCTCTTTCGAAATAAACTTCTACTGTTTTTTAATAGACACTTTTCACTTTGGTTACAGGTAGGTTTGCTCTTACTTTCTGTTTTTTCGCTGCTGTCCACTGTCCATGGCAGCCCTCCTTGGTACGTGGGGTTTAGGAGGCACTCATAATTTAAGATGCCGCCACAAAAGTGGCAGTCTGTTACAGCAGCTCATGCTAGCCCTTGAGCTTTTACCTCTTTTTATATTTCTTTCTGTACTTTTAAATATTTTTATTACATCCCTTGGAGAGCTCTGTCTGGGCAGTATGGAGACCAGAGTTGCTTTTTTTAGCTCTGGTCTTATTACTGCTTTTTCGCTGTTTTCGGCCATGTCCAAGAGTCCCAATGTCCGAACTGAAGAGGAGGAGGCGCAGGTGCCTCACCTCTTCTACCTCCATGTTTACTGCCCCTTTTTCTTACCTCTACCTCCCTTTCCACTGCATTCACCTTGCAGACACCATACACTGGTATGACAAATCCCTGACAAATCCCAGATATGCCATAAAGCATGAGTGTCCTGAGTGAACAGCAACATGTGGCTGAGGCAGAGATACCATTCACCCTATTATAAATCGATGCATCATCAAAATGATTTTACATAATTTACATAGCTACACAATGTTGCTTTAACTTACATAAGACTACTAAAATCATGGCAAACACTTAACAAGGTTGTTTGTTTGTGTGTTTGTGTGTGGGTGTGTGTGTGTGTGTGTGTGTAGGGAGAAGGTTCGGGACATAGAGGAGCTGAGGCGAGCAGTGAAAAAGGAGGCTGCAGAGCTGGAGATGCAGTTAAATGAACTAGCCCATCATTATGATGATAGTTTGAAAATGGTAACTCACTCAGTCACACCAACATGCCTCATGCCTATTTGATGGGAGAATAGCCCCAATAGAAAAGATGCATCAATATGATAATAACTTAATAATGAATGTGATAAAGTACTCTTAGTTAATGTTGTATTATTCTGATATTACAGTCACAGCGCTTGAGGCAACAACGTTCATTACAATCAATTACTTTGGGATATGCAGTCATCTGAGCATCATGTTATCTGTGTGTTATATTGTGTGCCTGTCTGATAATCGTCTTTCAATAAGAAAACCAAGATAGAGCTTAAAAGTATATGTGTTAATTCTACATTAAAATGTCTAAAAACAATTGGACTATTGTCATATATTTTGTTCTGTTGAATAGTTTAGGGTTAGAACTTTACCAATACCTCATTCGTGAACATTTGTGCCTGAGTCACATTAGATCAGCAGCAGTGGCAGTTTAATGGTGTACACCAGTGGTCCCCAACCACCGGGCCGCGGACCGGTACCAGTCTGTGGGTCGTTTGGTACCAGGCCGCAGAGAAAGAATAAATACGTTATTTTATTTCCGTTATATTGACGATCATACTCGGAAAGTTGTTTCCATTTCCATTTCTGCCATGCCATGGTACCTTCTTTAATGCTTTGGCAATGGCATCCTCTGAACATCTGTATGTTTTTATGTCAAGAAAAGCATGTCTGGGATTCCTCCGCATAACGCCAGAGGGAGTTTGCATGTCACAAGTGGTACTCGTACCACAGCTTGAGAATAGTGAGTCTAAAAGAGAGCTAATGGATGGAAATTTTATTCTGTTTATGACTATCTCTCTCTTTAAGTCTATGTCAGGTTAGATTAAAGTCATTACTTTTTCAGTTAATAATTGTTTTTTGGTGACACAATTATTCTTTATTAGAGGTGACAAAAAGGTGCAATTCATCGATGTGGCGATGCATCGCGATGCCTCACGTGACGATTTGGCATCGATTAATTAACGTCGATGCTTTGTCGCAAGACCGGAACAAAAAACACGTAACGGAACCTTAGCGCGCTCGCTGCCCAGACTGTTTAGTGAGTGGGACCACAACAAACGGAGCAGTAACTTTAGTTTCGGTTAGTGGTGCGCACCATGGAGACCCCGCTACAAACTCCCTACTGATGAGTGTGAGTGCCACTCTGCTCTACTGTGTTTATGTTGTGTTCACCTCACTGTACTGAAGCTCCAGACTGAATAAGGGCGGAATCTAAACATGGAGCGTCGCTAATGTTTAGCTGCTTAGCTAGCAAGGACTCGTCGCGCTGCTATGTTACCAATTGAGTTTAGTCAACACGTGAGAACTCGTCTGACACGGAGAGTCTCCTGTTGTGTGCTACATGTGTGCAATAACAACTATAGTCTGGACTTTGTCTGCAGTGTATCTGTGTAAACGGC
>CAEMYA010000021.1:2809242-2829892 GCA_903131615.1 Diplodus sargus
AGTCTCATAAAAATGTACTGAACTGTTTATAACTCTGGTTAATAATTAACTTAATAACTACAACCAAATTTACCATAACAGCTAGTAATGGTTGAAGGATTTTGGAGTTCTTGACAGTGTAGAGGCTGGCAACATTCACTCTTGTACAATATTAAATGGACAGCAAGAAGGTTCAAAGATGGAAACACACAATCTAGCTAACATGTACTATATACAAGTGTGTGTGTGTGTGTGTGTGTGTGTGTGTGTGTGTGTGTGTGTGTGTGTGTGCGCCTGGCAGAACAAAGAAACAATGGCGGTCAATGATATCACATGTGGGTGTGATATGCTCTAGGCTCAAGGAACATGTGTGTGTCCCTGTGTGTGTGTGCGTTTGTGTGTGTGTGACGTAATGCCAGGATATAGAAGATGGTTAGTTGCATGCAGAGACCCTGAGTCTGTGTGAAACATAATTCGACTAGTGTCGAATTTGCCGTCTAGGAAAGCAAACTTCCAATAACTTGACTTAAGGTCACGATAACACCAAAACATTGAACAACACATAAATTGAACACATTACATCAACCAGAGTTTAAAGTCCTGTGCTTAGCCGTGCTATGGTTTGCTATCTAAGCCCAGTTCAACGTTACCAGTCTTTGAAGAGAAGGTGCTGGTGGTTGCAGGAGAAAGTTGGGGCTCCAATGTTGAACAAAGCTGTTCTTGCTGTGCAAGGTTTGATGAAAGTCGGCACAGGAGGAAACTGGTCGCTCCTTTCCTTTGTAAGGATAGCAGCTCGGTGCTAACCTGCTTGGTGTTCCTCAGATTGGCAGGACCTCGTGTCGCTGCAGTGAGGAGAAGTTCTTTGGGCCTGCTAACAATGCAGCTTACAGCTCTCCACCGCTTGTTGGGCCCAGCAGAAGGGATCTTGAGGGCAGGCAGCCCCGTAGGGGGGAGATGGAGAGGAGCCCTTGAAGATCCGAAGTTGAAGGAGTAGAGGGCGTTGAGTGAGAGAGAGAGAACAATGTATGCTCTGGGGTTTTGACTACCTGATCAACAGGGGGTCTGTCACCCTGACCAATAGAAGCGCAAACCTGAATTTTGCACCTAGGTGTGAAGAAAGGGGAATTCTGGGACACTGAGTTCAGTTCAGAATCCATTTTGAAATTCACAATGAATGACTTCATCTGTGGTTCCCAACACTCATATATTGAAACAAAGTGAGAAAAGGTAGGAGGAATTATTATATCTGATACAACAATATGGAGATACCAATGGAAGTGCACCAGTTGACAGAAATGAAGGGAATTGGGTTGGAAAAATCTCATTAGATATTTCATTACACCCTTATTACACAGAAATCCCACTATGATAATAACCCCCCTGTTTGCTGGAGAACTGTGGAAACCAAAATGTGAACCATCAACATGTCTTCTGGCATTGCTCTGTTATTAAAGACTATTGGAGAGGGATAAACAAGGCCCTACAAGACATTTTTGAATGTGAAATACCCTTTGTGATTAAAACCATATATTTAGGATATATCCCTCAGGACTGGTCAAAACGAGATAAACTCCTAATGAATGCACTGCTGGTAGCTGGTAACAAAAACCTCTTACCAGGAGATGGTTGTCACAGGAGAATTCAATATGGATGGAAACCAAAATGGACATTTCTAAAATGGAGAAGATAATAGCATTTGTCAATTATAAATCAGAACAATTTGCTTCCCGCTGGCAAAAATGGATTTTCTACGTAAAGCCCCATAGGTCTGATTTTACTTTTGCTAACCAATAATAAGGTTACAAAGAAAATATCACTTAGATATTGAACTTTGATTTGGGACAGGCCATGGCTAGCTGGTTAGCATGTAGTAAATCAGATATCTCTGCAACACATTACATGAATGTCATATTGTCAAAACTGCTATTTATTCACATTCTATTGATCATTTAGTTGATTTTGATGTTTTCAGCTAGAATTCTTACACATTGCCCCTTTAATTAAAAAAGTCCAGAATGATATTGTTGAACTATTGCTACTGAAATATAGAACTATCTATGACACAGTATATTTTACAGTCTAGAAAGCAACATGAAGTTGTAAGGTAAACCTTACTTACTAGTTACTAAAATCCAAACCCAAGTATATAATGCGTTGAGTCTAGTTAGTTTACACTAATAATGACTGCATTCTGTACTTTGGATTTGGGCTTCTTACACAGATTTATAACTGTTTTTCTCTGGGATGCTGCATCAGACTTCACCTGGCTAGTAAGAGCCTGCATTTTCCTAATGTTTTCCATTCACACAAGTAAAAAAAGCATGTTAGCGATGCTGAAACTAGAACCACTCCAAGCTACATTAGATAAAAACATCCAAGAGACTGTCTTTTTTTCAAAAAATATATCACCTTAGGATCTAAAACAAGACTGTCAATCTGTCAAAATTTAATTAAGATGTTAATACGGACTCCGTTGAGAGAATACATCAAGTTTCAAATTACCACTATAATGAACCTAAAAACAATGAAACATGTTTTTGTTCTTTGCATGTTCACGTTTTTCTGAGTTTAATGATCAAAAAATATGTTCAGGCTGTGTCACAGAGGAGGTTTAGAACAAAAGCTCCAGTGAAGAACAGCACACACTTCAGGGCAGGATGTGCAAATTACCAGAGTACGCCTAAAATCCCTCATTGAGACTTCAAAAGGCTTTGGGTTAATATGAGCATCATAAGTGTTTTATTTGTAGGGAACTCATCTGCTATTGAAAAGAAATTACCATCTGTTGCTCCTGTTCACTCTATACACAATGTCACCACATATTTATGTTGGTGTACAACTGTAGGGCATGTTTGGATATTAGCAATTGATAATTACTAATAGTAATTAGCATAAGTTAATAATATAAATTATTAATTTAATTTAATGTATTAATTTATTAATGTTATGGAGCACAACCTTGAAATTAGGGACCGATAACGAGACTGGAAAACCGTCTCAAAAGAAAGGGTTCACTACAATGTAAAGATTTATAGATTATTGAAAATTAAAGGAACAGTGAAGGAAATGAATCTGAGCATATTAGCTTGTGCACAAATAATCACATAAAAATTGGTCTGTACAATATAATACAATTTATAAATGTTAGCCAATTGATAAATAATCAATAATACTTTAGTCATTCAACTACGGCAGTTAAACAATTAAATTTAAGCACACTAAAACAAGACAATTCAAACAAACAACAAAAAAAACAAGCAAGTGGTGTGTGTGTGTGTGTGTGTGTATGTGTGTTTGTGTGTGTACCTTAGTATAGAAATAGAAAGAAAAAAGG
Organism: Diplodus sargus; assembly: GCA_903131615.1. Classification (NCBI taxonomy): domain Eukaryota; kingdom Metazoa; phylum Chordata; class Actinopteri; order Spariformes; family Sparidae; genus Diplodus; species Diplodus sargus. Next base: position 2,812,556 of record CAEMYA010000021.1, read on the forward strand.
GGCCAACGCTCGGAGAGCATCAAGGAGGAGGAAATGGCCATGGAGGAACATAATCGTCTTTCACTCAGTGGCCCGTCAATTAACTCAGGCTCGAATCCTCTTCTGCGGTCCTTGTTGCTTAATAGAAATGCAGCTTATTGTGTGCTCACACAGTGGCAAAGCTGGAGTGGAGAGGCTTAAATCAGCTTGTGATGAGCACAAAGAAGCAACAACAAGCACAATGTTTTAAAGTGTAAAACAGTGGCAAATTGGTTTCAGCGGTCTGCAAACTCACTGTAGCCAGAAAGAATACAATACACGCAATAAATTGGTAGTATCTGCCCAGAGACTAAATAAGCTCACTTGTCAACACAGTCAGTTAGCACGTGTCTGTCTTCTTTGTTATACAGTGGCAAACTGTGGCTTGTCCAGTGAGGGAGGTTAGAGACTGTGGCCTTGGCAAAGTTAAAATCCAAATGTTTGGTTGGTCCCTTTTAGTAATGGATGCGCATGTGAAAGCTACTGCTTCCAGCAACAAGCCACGATGGGAGCTACAGTGCACCTGTATTGCTCTTTAAGCTTCAGGGTGTTACTTAGTAGAGACTGGGTTTGACACACTTTTCCCTTTGTTTACAGGCTTTGTTAGTGCTTGGAGGCCCCATGTTTACAATCAATCAATCAATCTTTTAAAAAGTAATTAGTTATAGTTACTAGTTACTTCTCCCAAAAAGTAACTGAGTTAGTAACTGAATTACTCCACTATAAAAGTAACTAGTTACCAGGGACAGTAACTATTGTGTTATTTTTTTTTTTTTCAAGTTTCAATTTATATATATATATATATATTATATTACAATATATATATATATTTGGAGTTTTTTCTAAGTGGGTTTCCCAAGCCAGTTGCATAGAGTAGAACTGCATAGACAGGTACCTACACAGAACCTTTAATATTCGTGTCCTTCTTTGTTAGCAGAGCTCACGTTAGCCACGCCTGGCCTGCTATCATCATCAACAGTGTCAACAACAGTGCTTTTGCCCATTAGTTTTGTAGAAGCGTGTGCTGTTGAGAGATGCTTCACTAGATTAGAGTTGCTGACGTTCTTGCCTTTCACCTCAAGGAGATTAAAGTAGTGAAAATGCCAACTTTCACTCGAGACTCGTCGGTCCCATCACTGTCAATCAATCAAAGTTTTATTGTCATTTAGCTGTACCAACAAAAGTATTGCAACAAAAACAAGATTACGTTGGATCCCATGACACAAAAACAATAAACACACACAATAAATAAATATAACAATTTATAACTAAAACTATGACAAGGGCTCATGAAGTGCATCAGTGCACATGCTCCAGATCAGTAGTTTGGCAGTCTAACAGCTTGTGGAAGGAAGCTGTTGATATGTCTGTTAGTTCGACCTTTTTGACTCTGAAACCGTTTTCCTGATGGGAGCAGTTCAAAGAATGTATGGAAAGGGCGGGAGGCATCCCTGATGATGTTCAGTGCCCTGCTCCTGCAGCGGCTTAGGAAGAGTTCTTGGACAGAAGGGAGGGAAACTCCGTGACCATCTCAGCTCCTCTAACAATTCTCTGCAGGGCTTTTTTGTCAGACATATTGCAGCTGGAGTACCATGTCGAGATGCCAAATGTTAGAACGCTCTCCACTATACCACTGTAGAAAGTCCTGAGGATGCTGATGGGGAGAGAGGCTTGTTTCAGCTTCCTCAGGAAGTACGGTCTCTGCTGGGCCTGTTTCGTGATTCCTGAGGTGTTTTTATTCCAGCTTAAATCCTGCGAGATCTGCACTCCGAGGAACTTGATGTTCTCCACTCTCTCCACTGTGCGACCACTGATGCTGAGAGGAGCGTGCTCTGGCTGTGACCTCCAGAAGTCGATAACCATCTCCTTCGTTTTGTCCGCATTGAGCACTAGATTTTTCACTGCACCAACCCTTTGGGTGTTTAACTTCTTCTCTGTACATAGATTCCTCATTTCTATGAATGAGTCCCACCACTGTGGTGTCATCCGCAAACTTGATGATCTGGTTCCCCTCCTGCCTAGATGCACAGTCGTGTGTTTGCAGTGAAAACAACAATGGACTGATCACACAGCCTTGAAGGAGATCTAGTGCACAGATGGAGATGAGAGTTGGAGGTGTTATTCCCAACACGAACAGACTGAGGTCTCTCCATCAGAAAGTCCCAGATTCAGAGACATGTGGTGGTCTTCAGGCTGAGTAGGAGGAGTTTCTCCATTAGTCTCTGGGGGATGATGGTGTTAAATGCTGAGCTGAAATCAATGTACAGGATTCTGGCGTAGGCGTCTTTCTGGTCCAGATGAGTGATGACTGAGTGCAAAATGGTGGATATAGCATTCTCAATGGAGCGGTTGGCAAGACAAGCAAGCTGATATGGGTCATGTGATGCAGGGAGGCTAGCTGTGATGTGTGGTTTGACAAGCCGTTCAAAATACTTCATCACAATTGGTGTCAGTCAGATGATGTGGTAGTCGTTCAGAAAGGATACAACATCCACTACTATTATAGTGGATGTTTTGAAGCATCAAATCAAAATCAAATCAAAACAAATTTCATTTATATAGCCCAAAATCGCAATCACATTGCCTCAATGGGCTTTACAATCTGTACAGTGAATGACATCCTCTGTCCTTAGACCCTCGACTCGAGTGACAAAAAACGTGCCATGTTGATGGAAAAAAAGACCCTTTTAACAGGGTGAAAAAAAACGATGGAAGAAACCTCAAGAGGAGCCACAGAGGAGGGATCCCTCCTCCAGGATGGACAGACATGCAATAGATGTACTGAAAGGAGCAACAAATCACAGTTTACAAGTTACATTACATTACAACACAGAGTCTGATACAAACTATATGTAAAGTGAGTGGATCCAGGAGACGACTGCGCAGGACGAAGCATCACCAAGGGGTGCCCGAGCCACACAAACCATCAGGAGCCCTAAATTTTGAGAGCGTAATGCCCGAGTTGGAATATATGGTGTAATGAGATCTGACATGTAAGACGGGGCAAGGCCGTGTACAGTTTTGTCATCAGCAGCACCTTATAGTCTGGTCTTATATGAACTGGGAGGCAGTGCAGTGTTGCTAGGATTGGTGTAATATGATCAAATTTTCTTGTACATGTTAATATTCTAGCTGCAGCATTCTGAACCATCTGAAGACTTTTAGTGCTCTCACAGGGAAGACCCGAAAAAAAGGCATTGCAATAATCCAGCCTAGATGAAACAAAGGCATGAATCAGGATCTCTGCATCCGCGGTGGAGAGGAAGGACCTAATTTTAGGGGTGGAGAGGAAGGACCTAATTTTAGCTATATTGTGCATTATTTTTTTGATATGGTGATCAAAAGAGAGTGTAGAATAAAAAGTAACACCTAGATTATTGACGGTTGAACTTTGAGAAATAAAACAGTTGTCGAGAGTTACGGCCACTTGATCAACATGGTGTTTCTGTTTAGTGGGGGCGATGACCAGCATCTCAGTTTTATCCAAATTTAGGAGGAGGAAGTTTTCTGACATCCATTCCTTCACCGTGTATAAGCAGGTCTCTAATTTCGTGATTTGAGATTTATCATCAGATTTCATGAGCACATACAGCTGAGTGTTGTCCGCGTAGCAGTGGAAATGTATTCCAAACCCTAACCCTAGCTCTGAATAATTTGGCCGAGAGGTGAAATATATAAAGAAAGAGCAAAGGGCCCGGAACAGAGCCCTGAGGAACTCCATACTTCACATCTTTAAAACATTGATGAAGTACTATTGTAAGAAACACATTGTGTTCTTTCAGATGGGTACGATTTTAGCCAGGCTAGAGCCAGGCCAGAGATGCCAAATTGACTTTCGAGTCGGTCTGACAATATGCCATGATCTATCGTATCAAATGCAGCGCTAAGATCCAGTAGCAGAAGCACCGAGGTAGAGTCTAAAATAAGTAAAATGTCATTTACCACTTTAGTAAGGGCAGTTTCGGTGGAGTGACAGGCTCTGAAAGCTGACTGAAAAGGTTCCAGGAGATTATTATTAAGTAGGTAGCCTTTTGATTCTGAGCTTATCAATTTTATTGCAAAAGAAATCTAAGAAATCACTTGCATTAAAGGGTGCACAGCTCAACAGCTGTGGTTTTTGAGTAAGTTAAACACGGTATTGAAGAGAAATCTAGGATTGTGTTTATTATAGTTTATTAGGCCGGAGAAATATACTGTTCTAGCAGTATTTAGAGCACGCTTATAATTTAGTACACTATCACGCCAAGCAAAATAAAAAACGTCCAATTTAGATTTACGTCATGCTCGTTCCATTTTCCTGCAAGCCAGCTTGAGATCTCGGGTTTCATTAGTAAACCAGGAAATAGATTTCTTTGGTTGTCTTGTCTTGGTAGAGACCGGTGCCACAGAATCGAGGAGAAAAACAAGTACTGAGTTAACTTCATTTGTGAGCATTTCCACAGGTTTTGTTACTGTTGCCAAAGGAGCCAGGGCCTCAGGCAGTTTATCATTTAGTGTTGCTATGATTGCTGGGCTGATATGACGAGAAGTAAAAGCATTTGCGTCACTGACATAGGGACAGGCTAATGACGCTTCAAATGTTATGAGAGAGTGGTCCGATACAGCAGAGGAGACAGAAGCGACATTCAGAGCTGACACATTTAGTCCATGGGAAATGATCAAATCCAGAGTGTTACCACTGGAACGAGCAGGTTCATGGACAAGCTGAATAAAGTTGGAAATATCAAGAAGTCTCAAAAAAGCTTTCCCTAGAGGGTAAGAGGGCTTATTTAAGTGGATAATGAAATCCCCAATAATTGGGATTTTATCTGAGCGAGTCACAAGATCTGCAATAAAATCATCAAATTCTTCTAGGAATTGGGAGTAAGGCCCTGGAGGTCTATACAGTACAACCAGGTGAAAGCCCGTTCCCTGGACAAGGCTTTTACATAGCCTCAAATTAAGTAAATTTGATGTCCTGGTTGGAGCTTAAACTGAAAATAGATTTGTAGATTAGAGCGACACCTTCCCCGTGTTTAGAGGCCCGAGCAACATGGGCATAGTTATAATCAGGAGGAGAGGCTTCATTTAATGGCAGAAAGGTATTAGGTTTCAGCCATGTTTCACATAAGCCAATGATGTCTAGCTTATGCCCAGTGATCAAACCATTAATCAGTAAGGCTTTGGTTGACAGTGATCTAATATTAATAAAGCCAAATTTGAGTGTTTTAAGCTCACTGGAGTGGTTTCCAATGACCAGCCATTCAGTGGAGCTTATGGTAGATCATTAAGGAATTGGAACAGGTATCTTTTAGCAGTAGTAGGTTTTGGCTGCCTGTGCAGGTAGGGATGCCGGGATGCGGTACTGATTATCTTCGGTATTTTATTATATAAGACTGTGTAAGGTGCTTGCTGAGACATTTCCCCACTGTCAGAGGTCGAGATCGAGATTAGATCATCATGATTTACACATTTCGAGGATTCAATGAAAAAGTGGTTAGGGAAGGTGACAGTCTCAGTGTTATGAACTAAACTATCAGTCTGGTACTCTGTGCTATGTCCCTGACTAACCATGTTAACTAGGCTATTGGACTCCATACCAGCAATAACAGTAACAATAGCAGGCTCTCTTGAGACCTGCGACCTGCTAAGTGCTACATCCCTAGTGTCAAACCTGCTTCAAACACCGATCTACATTGCTAGACAAAACAGCAGTGCCGACTCCAGTAGGATGAAGTTACAGTTACTCGATGCCGACACATCTTTCTTGCAGCCTGAAAAGTCCTGGCTAGACTATCTTTTGTAATCTCAGACTGCTTCTGATGAATATTTTTGGCGCCAGCATGAATTACAATGTTGCTGTAGCTTGTGGTGCTGTGTGCCTGGGTTTCCTGTTTATACCTGCGTGATGCCAGCACCCTAAAATTAGCCTCTATGTCGGAAGCTCTGGCCCCAGGTAAACGGTAAACAGTGGGTTAAGCTCTATTACATTGCGGGTAATAGAGTCCCATAACACTAGCTTGTGGAGTTTAGCCCCGTCGGCCAGGGCTGGGGAGGCACATGAGCCAACCGGGCTAACGTATGGGCTAGCAAGGACAGAAAACTGGTTAGCAGTTGGGAGGGGTGACTGCTGACCAGCCCACACAACCGGTGACCTGCTCCTGCGCCCTCTCCCACAACCGAGCAGGAACAAACTCCACAGCAGCTGCAGACGAGACTGAGCTAACGCTAAGGCTAGCAGGCCTGCTATCAGGCCCGGGGCTAACACTATCTGCAGTGCCTGTGTTTCTAGCTGAAAGAAGCTTGGGACGATGGCCAGACTGAGGGAGATGAGGTCAATCAGAACATCTGCTAGCTCGCCAGCGCAGGTTCTGAGCACACGTCCCAGGATGATATCTGGGCCTCCCACTTTCCGCAGGTTGACCCTCGATGGGGTCCTGTGTGTGTCAGCTGCGTTGATGGTAAGGGCTGGCCGATAGATTTGTATACACCAGGTCCAACATGTTCTCTCCTCTGGTTTTAAAGTCCACAACTTGCTTGAACTTGGGGAAAACAGCCTTTAAACTGGTGTGGTTGAAATCCTCTGCCACCACTACAAAGCTGTCCGGGTGCTTAGTCAAGAGCTCACTCAGTGCGTTTACATGCACAGCTTAGTCGGAATACAGCCATAGTTCGACTATGCTACTCAGTCAGACAACTGCAATTATCCGAGTATACATGCCGGTGAGAAAATCGGATTATTGGGCCGGAGCATGTCACACCTCCGGCTGACCTCTTTACGTCACCAGCTGCCTCAGCATTCAAGAAAGGTGGCGTACGAAGAGCGAGACGAAGCTACGTCTTTGTACACTTCGTATATGGTGTACATGATAATTACACAGACTAGGTTCACAATGGCGCTCTTTCTTGCGGTGATTTCGGAGGAAAGACGCCGCCGCCCGACTACTTCCGGTGTCTGAGCACTATTTCTTTCCACCTGTCTTACAGGCTAGTACCGGGTAAACTGCCCATCATTGTTGTTTGTTTTCACCTCTGTGTCGCCATTTCCATGTGGATTTAAATGTTACAACTTCACTTTTTATGTTTTATGTATGAGGCTGTGTGTTGTCGCTAGTTGTTTTTAGCATTACCAGCCGTTAGCCACTCAGCCATAAGCCGTTCAGCCGTTTTTTTTACCGCGTCCGACCCCAAGGCTCAGGTTTCCGGGTTTCTGTTGAACTCTCCGGACGTCGGGTTTCCGCTATCGACTGTCAGCCGAGCGGCCAAACACGGTGAGCTCACGCTGTTAATCCGCAGATTTGGTCTCCAAGTTGAATAATAACACAGCATGTCCAGAAGCTCCACAGACAAGTTTAATTTTAATGTTGTTTGAAGCTGAAGCCTCTTTCGCCTGTACCTGTTATGCTTTTATTGTAAAGAAGCCACAATAAATTTCATATTCAAAATTGTAATTGCTCACTTTGTTTAATACTTGTACTTTTACTTCTAATACTAAAGTACATTTTATATCAGAAAATTACTTTTGATACTTAAGTACAGTAAATGTCAGGTACTTTAAGACTATTTATGTTTTTTATGATAAATAAGTGCTAAAATTAATTAATTAATTATCTGTGCCCCAGTACAGTAATTGGTCTAGTGACGCCCCTGGCAGGAGTAATGTGACTATCAATCGAATAATCTGGGTGCTTTAATTCTACTATGAGAAATCCAATCCGGTCCGATATTAGTCCGACTAAGGTGTATACATGCATCTTAAAGATCCGATCATAGTCGGACTAAGCCAGTAATTCGGTTTTCTTGAGTGTCATGTAAACGCACTGACTGATGGCATCATGTTGCCCTCCAAATGCCTCGTTAGCATTAGCTTTAGCATTTGTGCTAGGAGCCATGTAAACAACAGCTACAATCACTATGGTGAAACCCATCAGCAGACAGAATGGCTGGCATTTCACAACGAAGAACTCCGCCAGCTGAGAGCAGTGTTTAGTGATTACAGTGCCATTTACACACCAGTCTTTGTTAATATAGATGCACAGGCCCCCTCCTAGACTTTTACAGGCAGTAGCTGCATCTCTGTCCACTCGGAAAGCCATCATCCCCTCCAGCTGTATGACCGCATCTGGGATATTGTCCTGGAGCCATATTTCTGTGAGCACAAATGCACAGCACAGTCTTTCCACTCTCTGTGGGTTTCTGGAGGGGTTGGCCTTTAGCCTCTCTAGCCTCTCTTCCCCTCTTTTGTTTACGTTTGCAACGCTTCCGCCATCTCCTCTTACAGTTGGCTGGCTCCAAGAAAAGCCTGTGCTGGCCTAAAATGTCCAAATCACAACCATTTGTCATAGTTTTAGCAGCCTGTGTTACCCTGATTCTTAGTAAACCTAGGCTGTAAATTTTGCATAATGAACATCTGGGACAGGTAGGACATCCAAAACTTTCACTCTCGCTGATCCCTGGAGGGGCCGCTGCATCCATGCGCGCCGCTGTCAGCCTTTCCCCCATCCTCTCTCCCTCACTAGCTCATTTCCTGTGTGTGTCTGTGGGCATGGTGACAGCAGTAGCGGAGTGGCACACCTGCTCCTCTGACTATACCACCCTGGTCTCTCCACAACTTCAGTTCCAGATTATTCCGTAACTAACGGTGATTACATTGTGCCAAAAGTATCTAGAGTTAGCTCAGCGAATTCTATGTTCCTGTGTTAATACTTGACTACTAATGCTCATTTTGTTTGCTCATGCTGCAGTGATTCTCCACCCTGTTTCCCTGCATGCCAACCTTTCTGCACTCCTTCACACCAACTCTCGGAGACCCTGCCTGCCTGCCTGCCTACCTGGCTGCCCATCTCCTGGCCTTGCCCACCTGCCAACCTACTGGTCTGGACATCACACCTGCTTTACACCTGAATGCACCGTTAAGAAATACATTACACATTTACATTAATGGGTAAAAAACATCAGTTATAGGGTCTGTAATTGTGGTCGACATCAGGCATTTGATGACTGTGATGCTTTTCAATCAGTTTGATATGTAAGGAAAACCAGATGAGAAACTCTTTCTCTGACGCTGATTGAAAATGTCAAAGCAGCGTTGGACTTGGATCTGGCGACAAAGCTGGACTGTGAATGTGACTTCTTGACTTGTAGAAGAACACAGCACATGAATTAACATTAAAAAATAACCAATCCTGTTGTGGTGAATAAGGAGTTTTTAATAATCATTGAAGTTTATCAGCTGTTCCTCGTGCACAAATGCACATGTTGACGTAGAGATACACATAACATTTCTGCTGCTGGGGGACTGCTGCAGGCAACATCATTAATATTTTTCGTCATTCAAGACACTATTGATCAGAATGATATTTTTATGACCCTGCCTGATCCATGGCCTGAGATCCACAAACAGGGATGCAGAGCAGCGCTCCTCCTCCTCCTCCTATGTTATGTATGCCCAAAACACATTGGTGTACACCAATGACTAATGAAGTGTCTAAATAGAACCTGTTTGAACAGTGTGTCTTACTTTGCTCACAGATTATTTGCTGTTTAACAAGCAAAACACACTTGCATCAAGTGCCATAGACTGCTTAAATAGGGCCTTTATGTCGGTTATGCCTTTCCTCACATCCCCTGATTTGAAAGGTTTCCTGTGAGACAGTGTCTATGTCTCTAGACAGCATTCACTTTTGGTTTAATTCCTCCCACCTTGATTTCTATGTTGAAAAACTTTAAATAGATTGCGATAGCAGATGCATGTAGGTAATTTGCCTGAAAACATTACATAATGTAGGTAATAAATAAATGAATTACTAAATACATGTACAATCGTGAACACCAGCCACCAAAACACACCAGATTCTTTCATCAGCAACCATGCATTTTTCCTCGAGAAATTACAGAAATGGTTTTTTTGTTTTATTTTTATTTATATATTTTTTTAGGTGCAGTACAAGTGACAAATGTGAACATACATTTATATATATAACGTAGCACAAGACGAGACAGAGAAACTAATAACAAAGAAACGCAGAAACAAACCAAAAACTAAGGAGAAAACAAATACACAAAAAACAGCAGTACATTATATAACAGTATGTTAAAATATATATAGTAAATAATATTTTATAAGTGAGACAAAATGTAGAGTGAGTAAATTAGATAAAAACCTAAAGAAAAATAGTTGTATATATAAGGTATTATATATATAATATAATATATTATTCATTGTTTATTGTCTTCAATGTATGCACCTTCTTATCCAAGACAAATTCCTCGTAGGAGTGAAATCCTTCTTGGTAATCAATCTGTTTCTGATTCTGATTCTGATATATACCAATAATAGTAATAATAATAGTCATAATCATTCAAATATATACATTTATAGTGGGCATCTCTGGTCTCTCGGGGGCCAGTGGATCGGGGTGTGGGTTAGGTAAGGTGAGCTGGGACATGAGAGTACTTTAATTTATCTTATTTCCCATTTTTATTTTAGTTTGATTAATATTATTGTGATTGGTAGTTGTAGTATTAATATGTTAATATTAATTAACAGTTAGTTAATATTAATATGACCAGTGTTACAATAATTATTATTATATAGAATATTTATTTACTTATTTATTGCCTTATTTTTCATTATCCCCTTTGCTGCATTTGTTGGCTCCTCGGGTCAACACCAGACCCATGGGAGGTAGCCGGCATGATGTGGTGAGACCTCTAGAGAGCAGCTCCCTCCTCAACAGGGGGGAGCTGTTCAATTGGGTCTGAGGAGGAGCAGGTTTTCAATGGGAAAGGGGGTTTATAGAGGGGGCCGGATCCTCTGGTCCTCTGAAAGCTGGTCCTCCCAACCCAGCCCAGCCCCTGAGTCCCCCCAGACCCCAGGGGCCAGAGAAAGCTCACAGTACAGAATGGTAGTAATAATCATAAATGAAAATGTAAAAAACAAATAATAATAATACTAGTAATAATTATTATTATTATTATTATGATAATAATGATACATTTAAAAAAGAAGAAGAAGGATAATAATATTAATATTAATTCATCAAAAGGGGAAAAGAAGGTCGAAGAGAGAGAAGAGAAATGTATAATATAATTGAAAAATATATACACAAATGCAAACATACACACACACACACACACACACACACACACACTGTGTACTAAAAAAGAAAGAGAAGAAAAAGGAGCAGAGCAGTAATCATAGGGATAACAATATATATAAAAAAGATAATAACTAAAGTTACATAAAAACATACATATCATTTTAAGGAAACACTACGCTGAGTGTTGAATAATCACTCCCTCTCCATTTCAGTCAAAATTGTAATTCCAGCTTCAGCAGTTTGTCCAGATGGGCGGGGGTGTCTGTGGAAGATAACAGATGCAGGGAAGAGAGGATGCTCCTCCTCCTAGCTTCATTGTCGAGAGTTACACTGCTCCACTCTGTATTTGAGACACTGCTGACACTGAGGTAAGAACACACCTTTTTGTATCCTCAGTTTATTTTTATTCCTCTTTCCGCTGATACTGTATATGCTTTTTCTTTTCTTTGCTGTTCTCCTATTCATTGCAGCCAAATTTTTAACCACTTTGGTTTTCTTGAGAACATTTTATTTGCCGTGCCCATAGTCATCCTTGCCTATTAGAATTATTTATTTTGGTTAAGAGGAAATGATTGTTTTCTGTTTGAATTTGGTGGTTTGAGCAGAGCTTGTGTTGATGCTGCTTAGTCTAAACATGAGGCAGATGTTTCAGTGATGCAGTCCCCCAACCAAAGTGCTTCATCCTTTGTTAGTGTGTGCTAATTAATAATGAATGTATGTGTATGTGTGTGTGTGTCATGCGATCTTTGTTGAAAGCCTAGAGGGCCTCAGAGATGACAACTGGCTGCGTGAGGTCGACCCTGGAGCCTGACCATCGACTGATGATACAGGAGAGCATGCAATGTAAGAGGAGGTTTGCTCATTTAAACTTCTTTAGTGATGGTGATGAATCAAAGCTAGCTTGTAAAATGAAGCCTCTCATATAATTTTTTCCACTTAATTTCAGATGTTTATCATTTATCAATGTTATGATGAACATTGAAACCAGCACAGTTGTGTCAAAGTCCACTAGATATATCATCTGCACTGTCACACTAACAACTTTCCCCACCCCCGGAAATGCAATATGTGTCAGACAGGTTGTGGCCATAATTTACTGCAAAGAACCATTTATAAGTGGCTCATTTCTATGCAGTAACATTTGTAAGGCGTTTGGCTTTGTGTAGTGGTCAAGGCTTTGCATGACCATTTATGGTTGTATGTGGGTGTGGTGAGGACGGTAGAGACGGTAGAGACGGTAGAGACGGTAGGACGGTATGAGGGGCTGATCCATGTGCGCACATTTTCAAGTTGTTGAAATGTTTAATGTCTGTTTAAAGGTGTTGTTATCATTCTTGGTGTGGACGACCCCTAAGAGAACTTTCTTCTGTACAAGTCTGTTTCTATGGAGACAGGTGTGGTGAAGTTGGTGCACAAGTTAGTTTGGTAACAGTTTGCCTGGCTGTGTGACAGACCAGGAGCTGCCTGAGAAACTTGTGGATGGGAAATCAAATATGAAGGATGGTAAAGAGGAGGACCCTCAATGCTCGGAGAACCATGGGGAAGACCAACTGAAGAAACCTCGCAGAAAAGACACACCCATCCTCAACTCTCATCCACAAATACCAGGTCAGCAACTCAGTCCCAAACCTAGATGACCAGGATTATTTATTTTTAAAATTAATAATTGGAATATTTTCTGCATTCAACCATGAGAGTTATGCTTTAGAAACAAGTGACAATTGAAAATTGTTTGTGAACATCAGTTGAAGCAAGAACAGCTTTGTAAATTGTGATCAATGTTTTCATTCTTCAGTTTTACGATTCACCTTGATTTTCTTTTACAAATAAGTTGAACTCCATTTAAAGCTGACAACATGTTTTCTTTCTCTCTAGGAGTAGGACAGCTAAAAGTGGAGAAGTCGGTGGTCCACTTAGAAGATGAGGAAAAGGATATGAAAGACTGAAGCCTTTACCCTACTTACTTTTTATTTTGTTATCAATAAATGTCTTTAAGTTCACCTTTTCATTAAATCTAGCTTTAACTTAACATTTAATTTTCACAATGTCTTTCTGGTACTGATTTCTTTTTTTTTTAAACTATCTTTTTAATTTTTATTTTAAGACAGCAAAACAAAACATTCATTAAGGTAACAATATATGACCACAGTTTTCTGCTGTTACAAAATGATAACATATATAAAACACACACAAAAAACAGAGGGAGTTCATTATATCAGTGAATGTTTATGCCTAGTCTTAATTTACTCCAATACTTATTATTGATGGCCAGTCACTACCAAAGAATATACTAAGGGGCGACCACTCTTTAACAAAATCCTCTAGGGTTGCTTGCAGAACATGAGATAATCGTTCATATGGAAGAAGTGACAGTAATTTATCATACCATACAGATATTGTAGGAGGACGTACATCAAGCCAAACCTCGCAAGGCGTGCAGCATACAACATGATATTTAACAATTTTATATTTCGACCAGACAAGGAAAAGGGGCTGATACCAAAAATACACTGTTTAGGATCCATTACTATTTTGATGCCAAGGAGGTTCTCTATCTCTGTTTGAACAGTAGACCAGAATTGTTTAATCAATGGACATGACCATATTAAATGAAAGTACGTGTCTAGTTGTTTTTGACACTTCCTGCATGCTGCGGAGCATGAGTTGTCATATTTACTACATATTTCAGGGGTCACATGCAGTTTATTAATTATCTTAAATTGTGTTTCATGTGATTTTTTAAATCTAGTAATTCTCTTGGCATTATACACAACTTTATGCCAGGTCTGGTCATCAAGGTGAATACCCAAGTCTTTTTCCCAGCTATTTTTTATATTCATTGTAGTCTTATCTACAATAAGACTACAATGAAGTTATTCATAAGCAACTGGTCATATATATAGGTCATCACTTTCTTATTAATAGTTGCTGCTTTTGTGATAAGACTATCAAGAATAGTAAGCTTCCTGACATTTTTGTGATATGGAATGGAGTTTAAGTAACTCCTGATTTGTAAGTAACGGTAAAAGTGTATTCGAGAGAGTATGAACTCTTCCTGTAGTTGCTGAAAAGACTTAAGTGCGTCACCCAGATACATATAATCAATTTTTGTGATACCAGCAGCCTTCCAATCTCTAAAAGCCCCATCTACACAAGTATAAGTCAGGGTTATTTGCAATTGGTGCTAAAAATGACTAAGTCCAGTCCTGTTCAAAGACTTTGCTATACTTCATTTTCATTTGTAACTTCCTCGAACATACAAAAGGAAGGTCTGACATTGAAACAGTAGCTTTTTCCCAATTCAGGGTCTGCACACTTCAAGGACCCGCCCTTTGAGGTCTCACCGAATGAGTGTACTTCGGTGCGCCCTGCAGGTCACGTCAACTTTTGATAAATGGGACAGGCTACCCTCAGAGCATTTCCTGGTTGCGTCACCAGGTGTTCCCGCCCCTACGCGTGCATCACTAATTATGAAGCCCAGGTCCGCGAAACTGACAAGAAGAGTAAGTAAGTAAGTAAGAGCTGCAGGAATTCCTGATTTCCTTTTTAATCCTTCTCCATGTGGAGGAAGAGGAGAAGCGGCTCTGGTTTACCTCCAGCTGAGAGGACCGTGGAGAGGTGAACCTGTTATTGAATCCACTATAATGTTAACAATATTATGATTATTGGCTAGCTAACAGTTTGGGGTCATTAACATACCGATACATTACGTTAATGCTGAGACATAAACTGTTGATCGCCACATATGGACTTATTTTAATGTTAAAGGCATTATTCCTATTTAAAGTGTTTGGTAGATATTTTTGTTTGTTGTAATGATTTATAGTAAAAATAACAACAACAATAATAATATTCATAAGTGTTATTATTATTATTATTATTATTGTTATTGTTATTATTAGTATCATCAATATTATGAAATTATAATTCTTGCCTCTTTCTTAAAACATTCTAAGTGACATCACAGCTGTCGATTGAGTCAGAACTGCAGACCCAGTTGATGGAGGATGTGGTGGACAGAGGAGACTGGACCCCCAAACATCGAGTACCGACCCAGATAATGTCCCACTGACACCATCCAGCCCAGTAGCACTGCAGGGACTCCTGCTCAGCCTGTTACTGTCCATCATCTGTAACTGTTTTAATATTGCTTTTAATAATAATTATTTTTGTTAATAGTTAATAATAATCTGTAAATAGTTATGTATGCTGTAATTTTGTAAATAGTTGTAAATGTTAAGACCTTAATAATAAAAGAAAACATTCAATCCCTTGTTGTCCCAGAAAAGTAGCGCTTGATGCCGTTTGCTGTTATAAATTGTACTTAAGCTGTTCATACTGAATGGAATAGACACCGTGTAACAATAGAACAATATTTTATTTCATGAATTATATAAAATGAACAATTATGAACAATTAATTTAAAAAGAACTCATAAGTTAACTAAATAACAGAAATAATGTCAGGATTGTCCTCTGGAGCAGAGAAGAGCCTCTCCATCCTCTCTGCAGCCTCATGTCCTCCTTCATCCTCCTCGAAGCAAGCGAAAAGGTAAACACAAGATCACATTCACACAGGGATGCAATTAGGGCTGTCAAACGATTCTTTTTTTTAATCGCATTTTGTCCATAGTTAACTCGCGATTAATCGCAAATTAATCGAACATTTTTTGGCACATTTTTTTCTGTTCTAAATGTACCATAATGTATTTTTTCATGTTCTTAATGCTTTTGACAACATAAGAAAGGGCAAATATGCTTGCTTTGCTTGTGTTTATTCAACACTTCAAATCATGCAGAAAAATAAATCCTGCATTGGCGAGGGGGGACGACGGGCTCTCTGCATCTGCCGTGTGTTTGGCTTGCAAGAGGTGTCCACTGACACTGCACGTTTTTCTTCTCCACCTTTTTCATGCAGTGTGCTGCTGTCTGTCAGTCAATATCACACTGATGATCGCCATGGCTCTGGTGCAGCAAAACAATAAAAAGTACGACTTGAAATTCAAACTTTCTGTCGTGATATATTCAGAGGAAAACTTGGGAGAAGCAGCCGCTAGACGTTTCAGCGTCTGTCCGAGTAGGACAGCAGCAGGGCCAGGCTCCCTGCTGGAGGGAGGAAGAAGGCTAGCGAGGAGCCTGAGATAAACATGCTGGAATGAGTTATCAGCAAATGGGCACGCTACGAGAGAGTGTCCCGCAAAATGATCAGGGCGATGGCAGAACAAATGTCCGCCACTGTGAGTGACAGCAGAGATGAGGAGTTTGCAGCGAGTGCTGCTTTTCAGTCCACCGTGTTTTTCCCGAACGTCAACCCTGCTTCTTCTTCTGATTCCCTTTCTTATTCTTCTGCTACCCTCTGTATCAAGACTACAGGTGCCACCGACGGCCGTAAATCATACAATGCATTTTTCCTATTTATTTATTTATTTTTTTTATACTGAGCGTTAATCGCGCGGAAAAAAATTAACAGCGTTAAGAGGACGTTGCGTTGACAGCCCTAATATATATATATATATATATATATATATATATATATATATATATAAAGATTAACGGCGTTAAAAAATATTATATTAGGGCTGTCAAAGTTAACGCGTTAATAACGCGTTAATAACGCGTTAACGCAACGTCCTCTTAACACCGTTAATTTTATATATATATATATATATATACACACACACACATCTCTCTATAAAAGCAAGGAATCTCTGTCTGTCTGTGTGTGTGTGTGTGTGTGTGTGTGCCTCAAATATCTCTGCGGATCAGAGGTGGATGCTTTACACATTCCGTGTGTAAAGGCGTGTGTCCTCCAGGAACAGGCAAAAGAAGGGGAGCATTTGGAGCACACTTTGAATTTGGACAGCTTCATGCGGCTTAGTGACGTAATAGCACAAACTAGTCAATCCGTCGAGCGTGCGCTGACTCCCTCACTGGCAGACGGAAACTTTTGCAGACAGAAACGTATTCCAGCATTTTCGTTTTTTCTGTTCATAACGTACATGTCCATGTTACAGCCTGTCATGAGCCATGAGCCTTACAATAGCCTATCATGAGTCCACTCGCTCTGCACTGAGAGCTAGCTTGTCTGCGCATGATCGTAGCTCATACAGAGAGGGGACTCGTCAGTGGCGATCGAAGCTGTTTCTGAAATAGTCACGATGGAGAGCTTGTCTGCTATCGAAGTGGAAGTCATCGACGACGAACCTTTTGAATTAGACGGTAGACCATATTTGTTCGAA
>CAEMYA010000021.1:2874226-2887226 GCA_903131615.1 Diplodus sargus
GGCCGGTTCGGGAGCCTCTGGATTCCATCTCTGCTTTTTGCGGACGATGTCGTCTTGTTGGCTCCGTCGAGCCAGGACCTCCAGCATGTTGTGGGGCGGTTTGCAGCCAAGTGTGAAGCAGCTGGGATGAAAATCAGCACCTCCAAGTCTAACGTTATTTCTACGTCTACGTTCCTACCCTCACCTATGGTCATGAACTTTGTGTTATGACCGAAAGAATAAGATCTTGGATACAAGCGGCCGAAATGAGTTTCCTCCGCAGGGTGGCGGGGCACTCCCTTAGAGATAGGGAGAGGAGCTCTGTCACCTGGGAGGAGCTCGGAGTAGAGCCGCTGCTCCTCCTCCAGAGGAGTCAGCTGAGGTGGCTCGGGCATCTATATTGGATGCCTCACATCTGTTCTGATACATTTTGAGCTTTCAGATATGCTATTTTCTGTTTATTTTTTACTTTTTCTGAAGGGGTTTGGGTGGTCAAATTACTACATTTTATTTTTCAAAGGTGGCTGACTTAAGTGGATGCAAAGCCTGGCCTGAATAAGCTGATGCTGGACATGCTGGGAAGAAGATGCAAGGAAGACCAGATAAAATATAGATTGGTGACACTGATTTTGGATGCCATGACCATAAAAAAAAAACAGTGCAGTACAATCCCCAAACTCAAACAATGTCAGGTTTTTTGGATATGGGGGATGGATTAAATGAGATGGGTGTTGCCTCTGAGGCTCTCGTGTCTATGATGGTGGGCATACAAGGGCACTGGAAAGCTCCAGTTGCTTACTATCTGACCACTGCTTTCTCACCAGAAACACTGAAGGTCTTAGTTGTCCATGCATTTGAGGAACTTCAGGGCAAACCCTCGTGTACCCCTGAAGACCTCTTTTGCACCAATGACTGGTGAGAGAGTGTTCGTCATGATGGATGCCTGCCACGCAACATGTTACAGGTAAAGGCTGATTGTTATTTTAGGCTTATTTGTTTTTTTTATCATTTTATTGTTGTGTGTTTTTTTACATAGTTATGATTGCATGTGATGCATTACATTTTCCTGTTTGTAATGAGAGTACTTTGAGCTGTGACTAAAAAGGATTCTAATTCTGATTCTGATTTTAAAGGCATACAGCCTAATAATGAACACCACTGGCCCCATCAACTGGAAATACATTGTTTGTCTCAACGATGTGCAGACGAAGGACGGACTGCATGCTGCAAACAGGATCACACACAAGCATGTTCACTTCGACAACCAGAAGATGAAGTTGTCCCTGGCTGCGCAGACATTGAGTCGCTCAGTAACAGTGGCTCTCTCAGCACACTGATGGACCTGGGCTACTCACAGTTTAAAGACTGTGAAGCAACGGCTGAATTCATTGAGGTACTATGATTAGGGATGTGCATAGGGCCATAGAGGGAGTAGAGGGAAGTTCCAAATACTTGCATGTTTAACATAGTGAAATAATTATTAATTAATTTAATATGATACCTGTTCAAACACTATTATGGAAATGGTTTTAGATGCTTAAAGTTAACGCAGATATTTGCTTTTAGATGATTGACAGGCTCTTTGACACCTTGAACAGCCACAATCCCAGTGCCAAAGGATTCAAAGCTCCCCTTGGGGCTTTGAATTGGGCAGAGAGAGTGGCGTTCTTGCTGAGAGCCAGGGAGTATTTGATCAGTTTGTCAGTGAAAGATGGCACTCCCCTTCACCGAACAAAGAGGTCCTTTAAAATAGTGACTATTGTGACGGCCTCCTGCCGGTGGTGCCTGTTGGATGTCTGCGTTTGTGTGGTTGTCCTGTCTTTCTTTGTTTCTGTGCGTCTGTCTGCAGGTCGCAAGTGGTTGGTGCTTTGTCACCTGTGTGACACGACTAACATCTCTTTGTACTCCTCGCCAGTAAAGTTTTGTAAAGACTGTGTAATATTAATGATAATAATAATAATAATAATAATAACAATAATTATAACTTCAATTTATATAGCGCCTTTCAAGAAACGCAAGGTCACTTTACAAGGTTGGGGCGTGGCGGATTTCAGAAGGAAGAGAGTTCCAAAGAGTGGGGGCTGCGACACTGAAGGCTCTGTCACCAAAGGTCTGTAGTCTGTTACAGGGGATGGAGAGCAGAGCAGAATCAGAGGAACGCAGGGTCGGGATGATGAGTGGAGATGGAGAAGGTTGGACAGGTACTTGGGGGCAAGGGCATGAAGGGATTTATGTGTGAGGGTGAGGAGTTTCTATGATGTATATGTGTATGTGATATGTGTTTTGTTCCAATTTGTTTGCTGTCTGCATTTTTTTCTGATTGAATTGTTTAGTGCTTTTCGGGTCCTTCAGGTGTGGTATGATACCATGTTAACATCATGCAGGTGTCATGTATTGCATGTTCTTGTTTCAAGCTGTCCCTGTTCCGGTTCAGTAATGTTCCTATAGATGGTTTAGCATCCTAAAAGAAAATAAGGTTTGCAAACCTGTAAGAAGCACACAGTAATTTTGTTCCTAGTAAATTGGCAGCACAGTTTACCCACAATGGATGCCACCTAAGCAAAAGATCTATCATTGTGGCTATCCCTGTCACCCATTGCTGTTTCACATCTGATGGGTATGGTGGCAAAATCAATTTACCTCTTTCAATGAACAAAATTCCTAGGTGCTTCCTTGAGGTGTCTTTGTTTTAATACAATCAGGGAAATAAAACGTTTTTCTTTTGAAGGTGCCTGTCTGTCATTGGGTTTGTGATCAACACTGACACCCTGATGCTGATGATTCCTGAGCTGCTCCAAGTCCAGCAGTATGTCTGCAGCTACTGGTTCAGCCAAGGTCACTTGGAGCTTCTCTTTAATTCAATCAGAGCATCAGGTGGGTTCACATTTTACAGCCATTAAAAAAGAATAAGAAAAGATCTTTGGTGTAATTGTAGTGTGTAGGTGTGTCTTGTTTTTTTTTTTTTCCTTAAGGGGGCTGGAACAACAATCCCTCTGGTCTACACCGCAAGGTTTGTGGTTTGGCAGGTTCTAAGAAGGCTCTCTTGCGATGTGTGCCATGCCAGCCTGGTGACAAACGCCGTACACTCTTCAAATGATAAGAGCTACCACCTACTTGTGCTCAAAAATAATGGTGGGCTGATGATTCCATCAGAAGGCAGAGTCAAGGTGGTGAGAGCAGCAGAGCGGGTGATTTGCCAGGTCCACTCAGGGCTCCTAGTCAGTGGTCATGCATGTGGTCCGTGAGGAGATTGGCACTGATGATGTGTTTTTGCTCTGGGAGCATACTGGAGACACACAATTTGGCATTGACAACCACCATTCTAACCTACTAATACTAGTGGTGTCTGTGTTCCTCAAAATTAGGCTACACCACATTGCAAAAATTATCTCACTCAAATACCAGAGTGGCAGCACAAGAAAGAAACTGTGCAAAACAGTTCTTTTTCAGGGGTTTTAGCTCCAATTCATGAAAGGCTCGTAAATACTCTTGTAAATAGTTTTCTGGGGGGATTGTTAATCTTCTTTCTCTTGAATATTTCAAAGTTCTGCCACTTAACCCTCTGGTAATTCAAAGAACCTGTTTAGTTTGAATATTTAGAATCAATCAAATCACTTTATTCATAGAGATGGGGATACTGATCAGGGGGTGGTGGGAGCTTAGGAGCTGGACATCCACAACGAACAAAGTTCTCCTCTGTGTCCTGCAGTGTGCAACAAAGTCTGAGTCCTCGCCACTCAAAAAAAAAATGGAAAGAATGCAAGCTGTTCTGACGATCTGATATTCAAAAAGGGTAGAGACAGCAGATGTCTACAATAATAATAATATAATAATGATGATGACAGTGATATAAAAATAACAGTAATAATATAATATTGATATAATAATAATAGCAATAGCACCAATAATAATAATGATATAATTATAATAGCAATAATAAGAATAAATAATATAATGATAATAATAGCAATAATAATAATAATAGCAATGATAATAAAACCAGTAATAATAATACCAGTAATAATAATACCAGTAATAATAAAAATAATTTTATTATACTCAAATGCAATGTATACCCTTCAAGCAATGCTTTAAATAAAGACCTGAATACACCTGAACGTTTTCTGGGTTCTTTTCGTTATATATCTATCTGTCAGTCTGTCTGTCTGTCTGTTATGTCTGTTGTTTGACAAACAAACCTCATGAAAATAGCTTAACAAGTGAGCGATTTATTATCATTATCATTATTCTAAGATTGTGCCGGTTTATTATTATTAGGGTTCTAACCCCGAAGGGGTAGAACTTGAGCTCAAATTCCCGTGAGCTGGAATGGGTCAGAAACTTGAAACTTGGCCCAATGATTGAAAATTATGTGCATCAACTTTTATTAAAATATGAGCCCCGTCAGCCAGATGGTGGCGCTATAATTAAGGATTTAAAATGCGTTTTTGGGAAGGCCACATCCCTCACACAGTAAGTCGGATTGACTTGAAATTTGATACACGTCCAGCTCCATGTGCTCTACAAAAAAGCCGATCGGACCATGAAGCTCCGCCCACTTAGATTTTTTGCTAATTAGCATAATGTGAAAAACAGTAAAATGAATAGAACTTTTAAAAGATTGGCTGTATCGATACCAAATTTGGAATACGGCTTCGGGGGATGACAAGACATATTTCTACTATAAATGAGCCAGATTGGTCGAAAAACATGGCCGCCACGGACCAATGTATTGTCGCAATGGGCGGGGCTTAGACATGATTGGCCATAACTCCCACACCCCTTGCCCTATCATCACAAAACTAGGTGGGTAGGTTCACACCTGTACTGGGAATCTGTCTACCAAAGCTTGTCGAGCTCAACCTATAGGGGGCGCTATAAATGCAACACATGCGTATCTCAAAGACTATTGGACGGAATTCCACCAAATTTAGTATGCATGCTCTAGGGGCAAGTATTAAGTAATATCTTGAGTGCCATGTGGATTGGTGAAAGTGGGCGTGGCCTATGCGTCATTAACCATCATTGTTTGCGTTTTATTCATTTATGGCGAGCTGGAAGGACCCAGAAACACGAAACTTGGTATGTTGAGTATAAATGATGTCCACATGCTGCTCCGAAAATTTCATCCGATGGCGTCAGATGGGGGCGCTATAACATAGGGTGTGAACTTCGAAAGGCTCTCCCCGCCAAGCCATAATGGCTATAGACTTGAAATTTTTCATACATGTCCTCCTGATAGTACTCTACAAAAAAGCCTATTGCACCAAGAAAGCCGCTATTACAGATGTTTTACTAATTTGCATGATGTTAAAAACAGTCAAATGAATAGAACTTTTGAAAGATTGACTCTATCAACACCAGATTTGGTATACGGTTTAGGGGGGTGAAAAGACACATTTCTACTATAAATGGGCCCGATTGGTAAAAAAACATGGCCGGTACGGACCAATGTATTGACGCAATGGGCGGGGCTTAGAAATGATTGGCCATAACTCCCACACCCTTTGCCCTATCATCACAAAACTTGGTGGGTAGGTTCACACCTGTACTGGGAATCTGCCTACCAAAGCATCTTGAGCTCAACCTGTAGGGGGCGCTATAAATGCCATTAGCATGTAGCTGAAAATACAATTTGGAGAAATCTGGGGCTTATCATGCCTATGTGTTGCACAGATCGTTGAGGGACACAGCCGGTGTCATCAACCGCGGTGGATGAGGGTAAGGGTGGCCGGTTTGGGGCAAAAGAGGTTAGAACCCGCGGATTGCCGCTTGCGGCTATATTTATTATCTTTTATTGTGTAGAAACACCATTCCTCCATAGATGTAATGCACTGTAGGAGCAAGTGGCCCTGTTCCAAGATGTTCGCCCTGTAGGCACGCCGCTCTAGTGGGCGGCAGCAGTCAATGTGGCGTCTATGTATATATGTCTATGGCGGCAGGTATGATAGCAGTGATTGTACAGGTTGTGCCTGCAGCGATCTGTGTTAGCATTTCTAAACTAGCTGTATATGGTATTCTAGATGCCTGTCTTGGACCCTCTTCCTCAGACCTGCCACTCTCCTCAGTCAATGCTGGTAGGTTGATCTATGCCGTGGGCTGCAACATTATGTGCGGTGTTAAAGCTAATTGGCTGTTTTCGTTTTAGGAATTAGCTCATCTGAAGGACTAAGCTGTATAGACACTCATCTGTTTCCCTCCCTGAGCTTGTAGGCATGGCCGGATCGGGACCGCGTGTCAGTGCATCCGTATCTCTAGCATTCGGTAGCTAGCAACGTAGCAGCTGCATCTCTCTGGCCCATCTGTCCCTATGCTGGTGCTTTGCCTACCTTTGTTTCGCCTATTGTTCTTGCTCACTGTGGCTTTGCCATTTATTTCAGTGTTGGCCATTTTAGTGTCGTGGGTGCGCACAGTGGTGCTTAACTCTTCCTTTTTGATTGTTTAATTGCCAGCTGGCTTGCTGCCACTAGTACTGGAGTTGATTCTGTTTATTTCTTTATCTTATTTTGTTTGTTTTTCCTAATTTCTTATTTTCTCCTGCCAGGCTTGTTGCCACTATTATTTGAGTTGATTCTGTTCATTTTCTTTATCCTATCTTGTTTGTTTTTGTTAATTTCTTCTTAACTCCTACCTGGTTTAGTCCCAAGTGATAATCTGTTTTTTTTGTGTTGTTATGTTAATTGTATTTTATTTTCTTGCAGCATTTTGGCCTGTGTGATCCAGTGTTTTGTTTATTTGTACAAGTGATATTCCACTAATTGTCATGTTTGTCCCCTCTCTGTGCAGAAGCTGAGAGCCTAAAGGTGGCGGTGGTTGGTGCCCATCGGTGGTTGTGTTCCCTCATTGTGTGCTGTGTTGTCAACCCCTGGTGTAATCCTCCCCGTGTGTGTGTTTGTGTGGTGGTGTGAGCGTGGAGGTGTGTGCATGTGTGATTGGGGCGACTCCCTTGGATACCTCACTCCTGGTGACCCATCCTCCCGCTGGTAAGTCTCAGCTTCAGCCATTCCTTTTCGACTCCCTCCATCATTGTCTTTGTTGTGTTATTGGCCTTTTATTAGTATTGTGTTGGTGTAAAATAAAAATGAATTATCATTAAATGAAACCACGTCTCTAGCCTCATCAGTATCGCAAACCTCTGTATCTTTGAATGTCTGTTTAGTCTGAGGTATATTATTCCTTGGTTACATCCCAAGGTGGCGTTGTTGGCTCTTTAATTATACCAGTTTGCTGGTGAACCTCCTAACTGTCTGCCACTCTTGCAAGAGGCTTTGTATCTATAATTACCACATTAGTTTCATCATCAAAATGTACATATATTTGTAATCTTAATTGTTTACACAGCAGGTGTTCACAAGTTGTAGGGGTGTGTACCATTTTGACTTTGCCACTGCTTCGTCCCTCGATGGCCGTCAGTCAAATTATTGTGTCCTCCCTCCTTTTCAGGCCGTTGCTCCTCCAACTCCCTCCTGTTCTCCTCCTCCTCTTGCCTGTCCACATCTGTTTTCATCTCCTCCTGTCCTGTCTTGGGTCTGTCAACAGTTTTCTCTGGCTCTTTCTTCTCTTCTACCTCATTTTCTTCCTTACCACTGTCCTCTTCCTCCTCTTTGGCACTTTCGCTCTGGTCTACCAGCACAAACAACCAAAAACAAACACACACACTTAAGTTGATGTCACACTAATTCAATAAGTAAAATGGCTAAAAGGGCTAACATAACTGGGATTTACTGAGCCAGAAAGCCGATGTGATATGGTTGCTGGTGTGCCAAGAAATACTATATTGACTTGTTTACTTGCTGTATTCTGCTACATGGTGGATGAATTTCATTTCATGCATGTGAGTCAACAGCTACGGAGAAAACCTAGATAAATGCAACTGCTGAGCTTGGACAGCATGTGTTTTGACATGTTGTAAAGACATGTAATTTACAGCTTTACAGGTTTACAATTCCTTGACCCACACTAGTGGATCTAAAATCCAGTTCAACAAAGGTCAAATTAACATGGAACAGTCTCAACAGACAACAATTTGAAGGAAGTCGCAAAATTACACAGGTGTGTAGGGGCAGCACTTGAAAGCAGCGGACACAGCCAGGTTGCCAGTTTGATGAAACCACTGCAGTGTCAAGGAGAGAAGCTGAAACTAAAGTATCAATCACATTACGCTGGTATTGATCAATATTTATACCAGCGGTGATATCGATATTATCAATATTTGGATCGATCTGCCCAACACTACCACTCAGGCCAAATTTTATCAGAGTTAAATTCTGATTTTGTGATAAACTATTCTACACATTGTAGTCCTGATGACATAGAAATTAATCCACCTGTTTGAGTCATGAGTTCAGTTGTTTGAACATGAAAATGTCAGCCTGTGTGATTGCCATCAGTGGTGCCTCAAAGGAGGCTTTTTTAAAAAAAACAATAGACAGAAATAGTCACAAGCTACGCACAGCACAAAAAAGGCGGGTTGGGAATCCCCTCAGTATAGTTTGTCAAAGACTAAACAAATTAAAGTACAAAAATATCGAAAATGTGATAAATCCATCAAATTTGCCTGAGAATGCTTTTGAGAAAAGTAATGACTGACTATGAGGGACATTTAATTTAAATACACTTCAATGTGTTTACTGAAGCTATCTGTAAGGTCAATTTCACCATGTACTTTCTGTTGCTACTTTTTGAACTGTCATCGTCACCCATCCAACATCTTCCCTGCACTCAGCAAAGATGGCTAAGACACATATCCTCATGGTCCCTCTCTGTAGGTGCTTATCTTAATAAACCACAGTTTAGTTTTTTTATGTTTTGTACTAACATTGTGATATTTTAGCATCACGCTTAATCAGTTCATCTTCATCTATAACATATAATTATTACTTAGTAGGGCTGTAACGACACACGTATCAAAACCAAAATTGCGACACTCAGATCCACGAACCAGTCTCGCAGTGTGAGAAGGCAGAATCACAACACAACTTCCAGTCCAGATCCAGCCCTATGAGCTATTAGTCCATGGGCCAGACCAGATTTTGGTACCACTCAAGGTGGCAAAACCTAGTAAAAAAAGTTTAAATGGTACATGTCCATAGATGACATTTTGGTATGATAACCCATCCTAAGTAGTAGCTTTGTGACAGTTATCAGCACATGAAGTTAAACACCGCCTACAATAAAAAAGCCCTCCAGGCACGGGTGCATATCCTAGTTTATGCTCATTTTTCAGAGCTTTACTCACCTTTTATGAGGGCATGTTTGGTAAACATTTAAAGGGTAGATTCATAGCTTTCATTTAAACCAGGTTTTGGGCCTGTCTAAAAAATACAAAGGTTGTGACCTTTGTATTTTTAGACAGAACCTGGGCTTTTCAAACTGTCAACAACTATTTTTCCACAATTTTCGCCTAAATTGTAGTCTTTTTATAGCATTGTGACATATAAGAACAACACTGACACAAATAACAAACACTGAAATACTCACAGGACTGTAAGAATTCAGGAAATGTATAATGCTCCCATATTATCCAACTATGAGGGGTGATTGTGGGCCTTAAAGTGGACCATGGGCCCAGGCGAGAATTGTCAATAACTGCTTATTGTTTGGTATTTTCAAAGAGTTTTTATTTAGCAGGCAGATCAGATCAGTAGATTTTTATCCTAATCATCATCATCATCATCATCATCATCATCAATAGTCCAAAATAAGCACCTTTGTAGGTTTAAGCCTCCTAGCTCTTTAAATCTGAACGACCAATAGCTGCATATCATTTCAAATTTTTGCCAAATTGTTGCAACTGTACTTTTCAAAAAAATACAGTTGATTTGATTGGTCTACGGTTGCTGGGTTGTTGGGGTGCTTCATATCCAGCCTGCTGAGGAGAACTGTGAGGTGAGTGAGACAATTTTCTTAAAAAAAAAAAGTTGATAAATCAGTAAAAAACAGATATACATATAGAAAAAGTGATTTATAATACATATTTCGATTACCTCAGTCAAATATAATGTAATTTTTTGTCTACTTATTTTTCTATGACAAAAACTATCTTAGGTGGCTCAATTTGCCTTAATATATTGTGGCAAATTGAATTATGAATCTCAGCTAAAATGAGCCACCTTCAGAGCTGAACTTGGATGTTTCCTCTTATTAAAAATCATTTATATATGAACATATGAATATGTCATAGTATATATTACATACCTCTTCACATTTACCTTCTAATTATGTAGTCCCAATGTGTGTGTGTCTTAGCTTCAGTGCAGCTGTGTAAGCTATGCATACACAAATATTGGGCCTACATAATTAGAAGGGAACACAGACATACAGACACACATGTATGAAATGCATGCAACCTATGTGTGGAGGTAGCATTGAATGAATAATGAAATGGACATGTCAAAGGTGAATTTGGATGAAGGTTTTCTAATGTGTCAGAGAAACTCAATTTACATCACTGCAGTGTTGAGTCCATTAGATTTATTTGTTGTGTTTGTATTTTCAGGGGATGTGTATCACATAATAGGAAAGTATGGCAGAACAAAGGGACACTCAGCCAAAGTGTCCCATGATGGACTGTTTCATACACTGTTCTGATGGTATTTCGAAGCTTGTGGCACCTACAAATGTAGAGTCATGGAACACGTTACTGAGAGCAGCTAAAATAAGAGGCCACAGCCCCATCCTTGATCTTGCTAAAGACCTCCCTGAAGGAAGTATACCATCATTATTCTATCACAGGAAATGTTGGAGCATCTTTCCTATGAAGAAACTGCTTGACAGAATTGTTGCAAAAGAAAGCTCTACAGAAAACAGTCTGCCAGAGGATACAAGAAAATCCACTAGACAAGAACCACAACCATCAAGGGTTTATAAAGCCAAGTGTATATTTTGTGACACAGTCAGCAAGTATTTGAAAGGTCAAAGAACTAAAGAAAGTCTGACAAAATGTGCAGAGTTACAAGCAGATGATGCCATCAGGAGAGCAGCTACCAGGAAAAGGGATATACATTTGTTAGCCACTGTCAGTCGTGAGCTAGTGGCAGCTGAAGCTCATTACCACAGAACCTGCTACAGAGCATACACAAAAGAATTAGAACAAGAAAAAGACACTGGTGAAAGTAACATGGGTGGAACAGAATCCCCATATGAAGCAGCAGAAAGAATGGCACTCTCTGAAGTGTTTGCATATATTAGAGAAGAACTGATTGAACATCTTGCAGTAGTCCCATTCACAGACCTGACCACTATGCTCGTCACAGAAATGGCAAAGTGTGGTGTAACACAGGTGACTCCTACAACAAAGAAACACTTGTGCCGCAGGATTGAGGCTGAATTTGGTCAATCTTTACATATCATACAAAATGACACAGGAAAGCTGTTGGTATACTCTGACAATTTGAAAATAGATTACCTTGTAAAAGTTTGTCAGGAACTTAAAGATGAACAGAAGTTGTTCAAATCGAGCACTGGCAGAGATATAATATCAGAAGTGGCACTGAAGATCAGAAATGATATTCAGAACCAGGATATTACACAAGCATGGCCACCACATGTGTCAGATCTGGAAAAGATGAACATTATTCCTACGTCTCTGGTAGAGTTTCTCTAGACACTCCTAACAGGTAAAACCACAGAAAGTAATAACCCATCCCAGAGGGTGCAAAGGCTCACTGCATCATTCGGTCAAGATTTAGTTTATGCTGTTACCTCTGGCAGAGTTAAGCCTACAAAACATAATGGCCCTCATTTATCAAACGAACGTACGGCAGAAAACCGTGCGTACGACCATTTCCATGCAAACTTCAGCATTTATCAATTTGGACGTGAGCGGAAACTACGATCAGATCTCACGTCAGGTCTGAGCTCGTGTACGCAAATTTGAGCGTGTGGATTTGAGTCTGAAAATGATTATTAAAAAAACCTCAGCTGTCATTAAGCATAAGCAGTCACATATTTAGAACAGATTAAAACCGATTATTTTTTACGTTTTTACTGATACCACTTTTTTGTAAAATAAAATATGTAAATAGTCTAACATGACAACTAGTTAACGGAATACCTAATAACCCCGTTGGCAAACCTGCTACAGAGCAGGAACACAGATTCAATTGTGCGCACACACGCACACGGGTCACAGTGGAGCTGCTTCGGGGTGCTGAAGGGCAGGTGGCATTATTATTTATTTATTTATCAAGACCCGATCATTTGTACGCTGGAATTGGTCAGATACGAATGTTTCATAAATCACACGTGTGTCCTGTCGTAAGACCAATTCTGCGCACAGATATGCACCCGTTTTTACGCAAGATTGATAAATGAGGGCCATTGTGTTGCCCTTTGCCGTCAAGTCACTTACTGGAAATGTGGAACTGATACAGATACTAAACAGACTTGGCCATAGTGTGTCATATTCTCAGGTAGAAGAAATAGACACAGCCCTCTTGGTGGCGCTTGGTGTTTTGTGGGAATTTTTCAGGATGTGGAAGAAGTCTCCCTCATCAGATGTGCAGAATCCAGAATGAAAGTCAAAACCGTCGGGAACGGCTGCTGCGGCGCGGTGAAGTATTGAAAAGGGTAATTGTTGCCCGTCCTTTGACCAACTTTTATTTAAGTTTTGTTTCTTTCACTTGAACTGAACTAATTGTTGCAGAGACTACGAAGAGAACTTTGTTTTGGTTCACAATTTCTGGTCACGTGATAGCAAATGCTTCTGGCTGGGTGGTGTCTCTCACGTGACCGCATAATGAGTAATATCTGCTAAGTTAAAGACTCTGGAGTTAACCTAGGTCAAAGGAGATCGCTAGTTCAATTCATAACTGGAGTATTGTAGTTACTATTATTATTGTTGCTGTTGTTTTTGTTGTAGTGGCGGGTGGGAAACGGGACGCTGCTATTATTATTCACAATGATCATTGATCATTGGGACCGCAAAGGTGTTTTGTGTTTAATGTGGATGAATGTTTGTGTTATTTATTTTTGTTGGTGGCTGTCAGTGTCTTGAGTTTTGTTTGGGCCTAAATATGAT
>CAEMYA010000021.1:2887261-2917626 GCA_903131615.1 Diplodus sargus
GAAACTTAGGGATAACATGAGCCTAACAGATAATGCACAATCTTACTTCAATATTAGAAATAAGATTATGGCAGGTAAAAAGTGTGAATTTAGATTTACTCCAGTTACAGTTAGTCAGGTAGAAAATGTATTACTTGTATGTAAGGACAAACCAGCTGGAGTAGATAATATGGATATGAAATTTCTCAGATTGGCAGCAAACTTGATCTCCACCACAATTTGTCATGTATTTAATTTAAGTTTAAAGAAATGCATTTTTCCTCAGGCATGGAAAACTGCAAAAATTATTCCATTACCCAAGAATCCTACTGTATCCTTCTGTGGTTCAAACAGTAGACCAATAAGCTTGCTGCCCGCCTTGAGTAAAATAATGGAGAAAATTGTTTTTAAACAAATACAAAATTATTTTGGAGCTAATGATTTAAACACTGATTATCAACATGCCTACAGGGAAGAGCACTCCACTGTTACAGCTCTCACTCAAATGGCTGATGAGTGGCTACGAGAAATTGACAACAGACACCCAGTTGGAGCAGTATTACTAGATTTTAGTGCAGCGTTCGATATTATTGATCATAATTTGTTGTTACAGAAATTAGCTTGTTATGGTTTTAGTTCGACTGCAACCCGCTGGCTTGAGAGCTATTTGAAAAACAGGAAACAGACAGTTCTATTCAATGGAAGTTTATCTGAACCAGAGGGTAATTGATTGTGGAGTCCCACAGGGAAGTAGTCTTGGTCCATTGTTATATTCAATATTTACAAACGACCTACCACTGACCCTAAAGGACGCTAAAATGTCAATGTATGCAGATGACTCGACAATATACACAGCAAAACCCACAATTGATGAACTTAGTAGTGTTTTAAATCAGGAACTTCAAGCAGTGGTGACATGGATAACCAACAATAAATGAGTTCTCAATACCGCTAAAACAAATAGTATTGTATTTGGGACAAAAACTATGTTGACGAATGAGTCGAAATTGAGGCTATATGTAAATGATGTGGTTGTAGAACAAATGCAACAAACCAAACTTCTAGGAATAATATTTGATAATAAATTAACATGGTCTAAACACATTGAGAAAGTAATAAACAAAATGGGCCAGAGTCTTTCAACCATAAGGAGATGCTGGGAATTTTTACCTTTAAATGTAAGGGGAAGTGTCATCAAAAGCCTTGTGTTATCACACCTAGATTATTGCTCAGGAGGTTTGGTCGTGTGCTGCCACATCATCTATCAAACAGCTCTCGGTGTCTGTTGATGTTTAGTGGAGGCTAATTGGTCCAATCAATTTGTAATTATTTTTGTTTTGTTTTGTTTTTGTATTTGTATTTGTTTTTATGTGTGTATGTGTTTGTGTTGTGTGATGTGTTTTCTTTGTTTGTGTACTGCAGTGAAAAGATTATGGTGCTGGGTATGGACTCCAGGAAGAATAGCAATGGCTCTGCCAAAGCTAATGGAGATCCAAATAAAATGAAAAATGAAAAAAGATGAGCCAGATCCAGCATCTGCTGAAATGGAAGGATCCTCCAACTGCTCCCTGATGTAGTCCAACCCTGAAACACAGGGAGGGTGACACTAGCATTAGTACAGTCACATTTTTATTGGACAAATTTAATTACATTTATGACATTTTCCCTAATTCTAAAGGAATAAATAATATTTCATTGACAAACAATACTATCAGAAACAAAAGGCCAAAATTAGCAAAAAAATAAAAAAAAAAGATATAAAATAGAAAAAAAGTTGTGACAAATTGTGAAAATAACAGATCTACAACCAAGGCAATGTGAGCTTGCAGATTGGCTACTTTCGCAAATTCAGGGAATAGATAAGGAGAAAAACACAAATTTAAAGTCTTGACTCTGACAATTAGACATCTTAGATATTGGCTCAACTACTATTCAAAATTAGACTGATGTGTGAAATGAGTAATAAAATAACAAAAAAATGTAGTAAGTGTACATTAAATTTGTAATTTAATGAATATTTTCTTAATTTCCTTTATTTTGTCCATGTTGTCTTACAGATTTTCAGTGTAGCATCATCTTTGATCCAGGCCGTTTTGAATTTTGGGATGAGAATCGTTGCAGCAACCAATTCAGGGTCTCTTAACATTTCACCAAAACGGTTCTGGATGCCCACTTGAATGGCTTCAACCAGCGGCTTGCAGTGCATCAGTGCAATCTTCATTTTTTCCAGTTTGCTGCTCAGCAATAAAAAATAGTTGG
This sequence comes from Diplodus sargus, assembly GCA_903131615.1. Lineage (NCBI taxonomy): Eukaryota > Metazoa > Chordata > Actinopteri > Spariformes > Sparidae > Diplodus > Diplodus sargus. The sequence goes on from CAEMYA010000021.1 coordinate 2,889,500, forward strand.
AAGAAGCCATCCCATCTGGACTTCCACTTCTCCTTGGAGGATGTTGATGGACTGGGCAACAGGGCTCATGGTGGTGTAGTACTCTTTTAGGAAAGTGAGCTCAACTGGATGGAACCTGTTAGAGAGAAAACAAACCACTGTTTTACAATTATGCATGAATATTGTACCGAAATAAAAAAATAAAAAATACATAATTCAAACTTACATTGGAACCCTCAATTCTGCACAGATCTCTCTCAAAGCTGGCTCTCCCTTCTCTCTCAGAATCTTGAGGAGCCTTTCCACAGCCATAAACATGGAGTTCCACCTGGTGGCGTTTGGTCGTAGCAGCTGGAGGGAGCAGGCATCTTCCACAACTTCAGCTGCTTGGCAGGATCTTCCACACTTATTCCACAGCCCATAACACTTGCTGAATGTTGAGCGATGCAGTTTTTTGTATCCATCATTGGCTGTTGCTTTTTCAGCATCAACTGTAGACACTAAGTTGAGGAGATGACAAGCACATCGTTGATGTTTCAGAAGCTCAAACTCAAAGCCATCATTCTCATCTAGGATCGAAGTCATGTCAACAAATTCCACTCCCTCCATCTCATTCCCTTCCTCATCCTCTTTATCTTCCTCTTCTGCTTCATCATTGTTTTTGTCCACACTATAAGCCTTCAAGAAGTTGGAGCCACTATCGGTTGTTGTCCTCACAACATTGTTCCTGGTGCCATATTCAGTATGGATGTCATTGAGTGCGGTGGCCAAAACATCAAAGGTGTGGGAACCTCTTAGCTGTCTGCAAGCTAGGGCTGCTGATCGTCTAGTTAGGTCTGTAGGGTTCACCCAGTGAGCAGTCACACCAAGGAAGCTCCTTCTCCTAACTGACCAGCAGTCTGTAGTGGTGGCGATGTGGTCCACTTCACTCATCTCCTCAGTTAACACGTTTTTCATAGTCTTTGCTAAATCTTCAATCCTTGATCGCAGGGTGACCCGAGTGATGGCTTTGGCAGTAGGAAGGAGATCTGTGAGAAGCTCTCTGAAGGCTTCATTTTCGACATTTGACAATGGCTGGAGATTGTTGACAACATACTTGACAATGGCCCTGTCAACAGCACTCTGAGATATGGATCGGGTATCCAGCAAGGTGGTCTGTTTGAGGGTGGAGGTCCCAGCTTCCGAAGCCCTCTTTCTTTTTTGTGAGGTCAGCTGCTCATATTTCTTTAGATGCTGTGGATGTGCTCTCTACATGAAAAACACAAAAGTAAAATAAATAATAATATTAGTTTAAATGATAGTCAAGACATCATTCAACAGTTACCACAATGACAGGTCTGGATTGTCCTAACCACTTTAATCCTCAAGTCCCGTTTGTGGGCATGTCCAACATTAATAAAAAAAAAAAGTTGGTCAACTGTCAACTATATTTTATCTTTCAAAAATACCACATTGTTTAAAGCTAGAACATCATACAGGACACTGAGCTTGGACATCTAATTGCTGTACAACAAATACAATTTAAAAAACAAAAACAAAGCTATTTTATTGAACAGCATGCCATTTTACTACAGCTCCTATGAACAAACAGGCACATTTTCAATAGCCTATTGCTTAACTTCCAGTTACAGATTTTGTATGATTTATTTGTGTATTTTTCATAAAAAAGTGAAGCACTTGATATTAAAAATGTATCATGCAGGAGGAAAACTGCCTCCTTCGAGTTAAGTTAAGATGCTAACCCTGTCTATTGACACTCCTGCAGAATAATTTGCCAAGATATTATCTAGAATAAAGCGTAACATTATTAAAATACTGTGTGTGTGTGTGTGTGTGTGTGTGTGTGTCGCGTAGGTTTATTTACCACACGGGCAAGTTGCTAACGTTAGCACATAGCGTTAGCTACTAGCACGTCGTTACGTTGCCAACTTGCCCGTAATGTTGGCTAAAACTATGTTTTACACATGTTTATACCCCTCCTGCCACATGAAATGACATTGCTTACTTAATTCACTTACTTCAATGTGTTTTTTGAGGTTGGATGGGGAGTTCTTGAACGCCTTGATCTCGTGGCACTTCGGAAGGCATAACATGCACTTCATTCGGTAGGTTTTGGAATTTGCCCCCATCCCGAGGTGGCTGAACATAGTTCCCAGGTATGACCACGGGTGACCGTCGTCTTCTGCCGAAGCTGTACGCTGTGCGTCTTCTGTGTCTCCCTCGTTGTCGACACGCTCTGCGGCTGCCATGTTTGTAGCGCTGCTGATACCGTACATGGTTCATCTCGTCCTCCCGGACCCGCGCATTCCAGATAATTCTTTGATTATTTTAATTTGTAACGAGTAACGAGGTGGCAAATGTCAAAGTAACGAAGTAAAAATATATTTTTTAGCTCTTAAATGTAGTGAAGTAAAAGTAAAAGTCCTGATTTTAAAAAAAACTCAAGTAAAGTACAAATCCTCAAAAAAAATACTTAAGTAGTGTATGAAGTACAGCTACTTCGTTACTATACACCTCTGATGAAAACAAAATGCTCGCAGCGACCACTTCGACTGCGATGGAGAGTCCAACTCACACACTCACAGCACGTCGTACGACAACAGTTCACAGTCCATTAGTGATAAAACATGACACTGACAGACACACGCAGCCCACTGTTAGCTGCTCGACGCCATTAAATCTCCGCTCCTTCTCCCTCGTCACTGACGCTCCGGTCAACCCGGAAGTGTAAAAACTCTTAAAGGTCATGAACTCACACGTAATAAGAATTACTTTTCAACTTCTTTTAAAACATTCAGAACCCATGAAATTATAGAAATACTTATACATTTTAATATCTTAGTTATCTCAAAATATTTCATGCAAATTTCAACTTCTTAACAACTGGCGTTTTATCTTTAACTTGTGAGTGAGAGAAAAAAAAAGAATAAATATCTTTTTTACATAACATTGGCCATTGCTAATGACATACAAGATAATTAATCCAGTATACTTTAATTAAATAAATCAATTCAAGCTAAAATTGAAGGGTCTATAATTAGGCTATACTAAGCCTCATCTATTCATACCAGAGATTTTCTTAAAATGAAGTTAACACCTTTTAGAAAAAGGTCACCTGGGGTAAAACTCCCCCTGCTACCCTGATTTGCATTTGTATAGCTCACAGCATTTTCATTTACATGTTAAAGCCTCCCCTAGAATCAGGGGGAGGGGGGTCATGGGGGGACAACTGTCAAGCAAGGCCCATGTCAATTTCCGACAATTCACGGCAGTTTTCAGTGTTGCCTGCAAATTGCCGCTTGCAGTCGCAAACCTGAAATTCCACGACAATCTACAGTGCCTCATACTGACGAAAATCCCACTTTTCATGCAGTGTGATGCTCTTGTAGATGTTCATTCCTTTACAGGTTGTGATAGCGTAAGTGCTTTTGCAGGAAGAGGAACAGTGCTCTTAAACTTCTGAAAGGAAACAGCACATTTCAGGAGCACTTCAAATCCCTGGGAACATCATGGGATATATCAGAGGAATTATTCAGAGCTATGGAATCGTTTGTCTGCCGGATGTATCCACCATCATCTAATGTAGATGTATGTAATGTCAATGACCTTCGTTATCTGCTGTTCTGCGCCAAAAGGGGTGAAATGGAGTCCAGCCTACTTCCCCCTTGCAGGGACTGCTTACAGATGCACACACAGCGAGCAGATTACCAGGCAGCAGTCTGGAGGCACTGCCTGGAAGGACAACCAGACATACCAGAACCAAGCAAGCACAGATGGAAAACAGATGACAAAGGTATGCTCTTAGTAAATTCAATTAATTTGTGTTTATCATCATGTTCCAATACTGCAATAGTATATGTCATTTCTAGACATTTAGGCTTCTCAGTGAAAGAGATGAGAATTAGCTAGGATGGTGATCAATGTGTCATGGATCTTGCACTCCTTCTTTTTAGATATTCTGATGTTGGACTGGATGCAAGTACCTCCAGCACCAATGGCTGTCCTAGAGCTGATGGCCTGCAAGTGTTAAGACTAGGGATGCACCGATTGTGAAATTCTGGGCCGATACCGATACCGATGTTTAACATAACAACTTGGCCGATGGCCGATGCCGATGTTCTTTCTTTTTGTTATTTATTCCTTTTTTTTGTGCCACAGAAACATACAAGTCTTTCAGGTCTTCATAACACTATCCTTGAATGAGCACAAATCCAATGAGACCAATTTATGAAACAAAAACAACCTTTAATGTCACTTTCTGGTTGACATTTAAGATAACCTTAGTTCACATGACAAGATTTCGGGGAGACAGACCTTGGCAAAGTGACGTCGACTCGGCGGCGTGTAGCGTGGCTCCATAAACTTTATTAGACTCTGAAACCCCACAGCCTCCACTACAGAGAAAAGCTGGTCATCTAAATCAATGAACTCCATCACCTTGTTTGTTATTTGTTTTGCTTTGGCGCTGTCTGGAGGCAGCTGTTTGGCTTTCCTTAAATGCTGTGTCAATTGAAGTCTGAGGGGCCGTCAAGACAGGCGAAAACAATCTTTTTTATCTCCCTCTTCCTCGTCATTGTTTTAAGAATATTTGCGTCCACACTGACCCACTGAAAATAAGCGAAAACGCTGTGGTTCATATTCCAGCCTCTGGGTGGCGCTTGACATTCACAAAACACGGAGAAGAAGACACGGAGCATGCACAGTAAACTTGCGCGCTGTAAACAAACAGACAGTAGACGGAGAAACCGAACACAAGAAGAAGAAGAAGATGAAAATGGCGAGTGCAAGGAAACCGGAATCATTTGTGTGGACCGTTAATGAGGTCGAACTGCTGCTGAGACTCACACTCAACTACAAGGCGGGTAAGTTGCGAGAAAGGCTCGATATCTTCTGCGGCACGAACACGAGCATGTAGTCCGCCATTGTTGTTGTTATGAGACGTCGCGGGGTGGGGCGATGGCGTCATTGTTTTGGATGCGGATTCGCTGTCCACATGAAAATCGGAGGGCTGCGTTTCCGGATTTCTCCAAAAAAAGTTTCTCCATGAGCACAGCGTTCATGCCGCAAATCAAGATATAATCATCGGCCACGGCCATCGGCGAATGTCATTTTTATTTGCCGATGGCCGATGGCAGTTAACGAGGCCAACATCGGCCGATACCGATGTTCAGCCGATGCATCGGTGCATCCCTAGTTAAGACCTGTAAGCAACCAGACTGCTCCTGCCTCACCAACAATCTCAAATGCACGGAGATGTGCAAACTACAAACATGCACCAATCAGAGAGAGGAAAAGGAGGATGAAGTTGAAGATGAAGATGAAGTTGCCTTGACCCTGGATGATGATGATGATGATGATAATGATGATGAGGATGATGATTAGGATAACACCAAGCTAAATTCCAAAGACTGGTTTACTGCCGACTCCTTCACAATAACATGGAGAGAAAACTGCAATAAAAATAAAATACAAAGGCAAATCTTGTGTCATTCTTTTACAACTTATCATTGCACTGTATACAAAGCCATGAACTAGCCCTATCTTGTAAATAGTTGACTTGTAAAAAATGCTTTTTAACCGGAATTAGCTACATTTTAATCAAATAATCCCTAATATATTAACTTAAACATGTTCATAATCAAATGAGACAACTTACGACATTGATTTATCAGTCCTTTCCGGAGGATGCGATGGATGGATTCATGTGCTGATCTACCATTTTGCTTCCTTGCCTTTCCTGACCTGACTGACAGGATATCATGTAACTTTTAACTAACAAAAATACATTTCAAAATAAAGCCTTCAGAAAACAGTAACTGTTGTTACAAAATAAACTTATGTCTTGTAGACATCACACTGCTAAGTAAAGACTCTTTGAAAATACCAAACAATAAGCAATTATTGACAATTCTTGCCTGGGCCCATGGTCCACTTTAAATCCCACAATCACCCCTCATAGTTGGATAATATGGGAGCATTATACATTTCCTGAATTGTTACAGTCCTGTGAGTATTTCAGTGTTTGTTATTTGTGTCAGTGTTGTTCCTACATGTCACAATGCTATAAAAAAAGGCTACAGTTTAGGCGAAAATTGTGGAAAAATAGTTGTTGTTGACAGTTTGAAAAGCCCATGTGACCTTTGTATTTTTTAGACAGGCCCAAAACCTGGTTTAAATGAAAGCTATGAATCTACCCTTTAAAATGCTACCAAACATGCCCTCATAAAGAGGGTGAGTAAAGCTCTGAAAAATGAGCATAAAGTAGGATATGCCCCCGTGCCTGGAGGCCTATTTATTGTAGGTGCTATTTAACTTCATATGCTGATAACAGTCACAAAGCTACTACTTAGGATGGGTTATCATACCAAAATATCATCTATGGACATGTACTATTTAAAAAAATGTTACAAGGTTTTGCAGACTTGAGTGGTACCGAAAAGTCAAATTTTGGCCTTTGGCCCATGGACTATATAAGTAACACCACATGAACACCACAGCGGTGGTTCACTAATTCTCCGCCGTTGGTTGTTCACACAGAGCGAAGCAACGCTGGAGTGAAGACGAACATGTATGGAACCGTGGGTCAAAAATCGTGATACAAACCGAATCGTGAGTTTGGTGTATCGTTACAGCCCTATTACTCAGGCCACTTTAGCAATTGAGCTTCTGTTGAAAGGAAATCAGGACTACCAACATTTGCTGCAGGTCACAGAATGTCTAATCAGATGCACAAGCAATATGGACTAATTTCTCAGATCGGTAATTGAAAATGTGGATCTTGTGTATATTGACTTATTTGAGTTAGGGACAGTAAGTGGTCAGTGTAACTACCTTTGGCTGCGAGGGCCTTCCATGTCTCCTTGTTTTGACGAATCTCCCGGATCCATGTGACTTTGAAGCTCTTGAAGTCCACTGCGGTCAGAGAGCAGCTGCCCTCGGAGCCTGTACTTTTCACACAGGAATGCTTTCCATCACTGCCACTAACACTGTTGACACTATGGAAAGTGCAGGCACACCAGTGAAAATCACATATACACATACAAATACGCAGGTACACTGTACATTTGTTAAAACTGAAACTGTATCTGTATCAAATTTCAAATAAGCAGCTGCATGCTACGATGGTCCCCAGATTCAGTTACCATTATGATGCTGTTTATTTGCTAGTGAATGATTATTCATATATACAACCCATATATGTAGATAAACCTGTGTAAATGCACACATACACATTGGGTTATAAAACATTACACTAAAAGAGGCTTAAAAGTGAAAACAATGTGACAATGCTGACCAGCCATACTGCTGTTAGAGGTATTAATGAAATTAAATGCACCGGGAGAAGGGAAGATGATTTTGTGTAGTTGATAAAATTAACAAAAAGGAAACTTGCCTAAATAGCTGTTTCTGTATATTTATTGAAGCTATTAATATTAATGTATTTTCATTTCTTTCATAAATGATGGGACAATTTTCTGAGTGTAATCTCACACCTACTGATCAACCTGCAGATAAAGTTTTTAACAAAAAAGCCAAATAGTTTTTCTCAGGTATTTGTGGCCAAAAGGAGGTATATTGGACAATCAGCAGTTGGACACAAACACGGGTTTCAGTGAATGTTCACATGGTCACATTGGTGGGGCAGAGCAAGATCTTTTTACATATTTTCTGTCATTTGACTTCACTGTATGCATAATATCGAGTTTTGCCAATAATAATGCACTTGGTATACTTGCCATTCCCCCTTGTGTAACAACTACCACTGGCAAATGTGATATTATGTATGTGTTGTTTGGTGTATTTAAAATTACATGTGAGCATTCTGCATGTACATTTGCCTGTTCTTGTACTTAAAAGTAACAGCTATTTGCTGGAAGCTAACGACACAGCTGTGCTACCAGAGGAAAAGTGTGATCAGGACTTGAGGTTTGTCTTATTTCACTTGCATCAATCAAACAAGAAAATTGACCATCCAACTGCAATCCCATCCCCCCCACACTTGTTCCCCCAGTGACTGAATCCCCCCTACCCCACGCGAACACTGCACTCTTGACTATTTTACACATCATCTATACTTCACATCGAGTGCTGCTGATAGCGCTTATATCCTGTACAAACTGTCATGTCATGTCATGTCATTGTCTGTAACCATTTTATCCCTTTTATGGGGTCATGGGGTTTGTTGCTGGAGCCAATCCCAGCTGTCTCCAGGTGAGGGCAGGGTACTCCCTGGACAAGCCAGCTCATTGCAGGGCCCTCACTGATGGCAGCACCGCCATGCAAGGTGCACTGCACATCAGGAGCAATTTGGGGTTCAGTATCTTGCTCAGGAAGATTGCAGCTTGCACAATAACAATAAGGCTGAATTTAATCTAATCTAATCAAATTACCATGACCTGGATGACCTAGAATCTTCATCATCTGTATTGACTGCTCAGTAAATGTCCAGGGGACACTGTATTGCCATGGATACTATCAGCATCTTCAGACTGTCTCACCTCAGCAAACTTTATTACTTGATGCTCATGTTTTAGTGTAACCAGATGTTAGTGATTTTGATTGGGTAAGAGCATGTTAATCCCACCTTGTTACATTTAGATGAATGGTAACCTAAGGATATGCGGTCTGTAATCTAAAGCACTCTTAGTTCTCTTGTTCAGTTTCATAGTTTCATGGTAACTACAAGTAACACACACACACAAACACACACATACACTCTACAAGAAAACCCCTCTTAGTTCCAGTAAACCCATGACTGGTCCCTCACTGGACTGAACTTGGTTATCAGATTTGTGTAAAGCTTTCCATTGGCTACAGGGGATCAGAGCACAAATGGTAAATGGACTTGTATCTCTGTAGTAGAGCTGCATCAATTACTAATAACTTGAGTAATTTGATTACAAAAAATGGTCGAAGCAAAATCTCAGCCTCGAGGCTTCGTTTAATTCCTATCACCAGCGTTATGTGGCCCGCTTAGCTCAGGGATCAATTTCCACACGGACTGTTATTATGGACACACACTACTACATTCAGAATTGGGGAGGCTCAATGGCGGAGAACCAAGAAGGCGTCTGTAAAAGTCAGAGAATGTCCAAAGTTAAGGATTATTTCACACTTAAAAACAGAGGATAACAAAGTGCAACTTGTCTACTGCAAAGCGGAACTGGCGTACCACAACAGCACGTCAACAATGATTCAACATCTGAACCAAAAGCATCCAGCTTTTAACACCAGCTCACCGAGCGTCGCCGTCAAAAGCTAACGTAAACATTGATGCTAGCTAATTTAACATAGCCTTCATTCTCTAATTAGAGCATATGGTATTTGTGGAGGCTGTAGCCTGATGTCGGTATGACTAGATATCATGTTAAGACGTGGAAACTAAGTCGTGTCAAATCGCAAGAGTAATAGCCCTTACCAAATAACTCCTTTCCACACACACACACACACACACACACACACACATCTTGTCTGTCTCACTCTCCCTCACGCACTCATGTGTCCTTTAAGTGTCTCCTCTATGTTCTTCCGTGTCTTCTCTCATTCCTCCTTGCATATTTGTCCCCCCCTGTCTGTCAGCATTGTTCCCTCCTCCATGCTTTATCCTCTGTGCCTTCGTTCCCCCTCGTTCCCCTCACCTGCCCTCTTCCCTCCTCCCTCTCCTCACCTGCTCCTTGTCCCCTCATCAGTGTGTCTGTGAATTTAAGCCTTTGTTCCCCATTCACTCTTTGTAAGTTCGTTGTGTGTGATTCCCTGTGATGAACCCTGAGTCTTCTCCCTGTTGGTAGGTTGTGGGTTTTTGATTTCTTACTTTGTATTTTTGTATTTGCACTTTGTTTAGCCATGTTATGTTGATACTTTGTTTTTTGATTTTTTGACTCTGTTAAGTTTGTTCATTTGTTTTGTTTTTTTGGATCCCTCAGCTTTGGTTTAATTTAAGCTCGCTTTTTGTTCTCCCCAATCTTGCCTCCTGTGAGTCTGCATTTGGGTTCACCTTTTAGTTTTCCCCCTTTAAAGCGTAACATTTGAGCTACTTTTGGTAAGGCTGACAGACCCCGCTCTAACAAGATGGTCAACTCCAGCCCCATCCTTTTGTACACTCTGTTCTTCAACTCTCTGAACAGGGGGCTGCCTGCCCTCAAATTCTCTTCTACTGGATTCTTCTGGGCCTAACAGCTACTGAGAGCTGCAAGCTAAATTTCCAGGAGGCCCAAATAACTAACAAATACGATACATTACACAATACATTAAGTTAATGACTAATGAGAGTTACCAACTAATAGGCATCCTTGATGCCTTTAAGGACCATGTCACATCCTGGACACAAACCTTTTGAAACTCTCCCCTCTGGCAAGATGTTGCGGACCAAAACCTCTTGTCTCGAACGGTTTATTCCTATCTGCAACTTGCCTCATCAACAAGTCCTGTGACCCCCACTGACACTGACCCCCTCCTCCCTTGATGTAAGTTTAAGTCACTGATGCTCTTATTTTGCACATTGCATAATAAATATCTACTGTGACCTTGAACAATCTAGGTTAAACTTTTTGCACAACTGGGCAAATCAGGACAGTCTTTCCCCACTTTAAAATCGGTCACACTATTTATATTCACACTATTTTTAGATGTATTATGTATTTTAAGTATTTTTAGTTTTTGTTTTGCACCTACACCACAGCAAAGTCATAGTATGTATAACATTACTTTGCAATTAAAACAATTCTGATTATATTGTGTGTAAACATTACTGCAGCACAATTCACATGACGTTCTGAATCTTATTTCCTTTTGTTTGGGACTATTGGTTTCATTACTGGTAGGGTGTCTAGTAGGGATGTGAATCTGTGGGTGTCTCACGATTCGATTCGATTCCGATCCTTAGGGTCACGATTCGATTCAAAATCGATTCTCGATTCAACCGATTCTCGATTCAAAAAATTGATACAATGCATAGTGTGTTAAGGCAAATTATGGCATCAAAACAATACAGTTTGTATAAGATAATGTGATTTTTAAATAAACTGATTCCAAGACAAAAGGTAACATTTATTCATGCTAAACAAATAAAAACTTACTTACTGTACAAGAAATAACTTGCATAAATAAAAGCTTAGGCCAGCTGCCTCTTTCTTCCAGAAGTAAGTCTCAACTCTCAGTGACTACAAGAATAAATTGGGGGTCTGTCCTGGTCCGCCAATTTGCCACCTCGGAGGGTACACTTTATCCAACTCCATTTCAATCTAAATCCGAGACGTTGATACGCCAGAAATTGCGTGAGCTGGGCGGAGGTGTGGATGACCTGCACTGTTGTGCGCCCCACAGCTTAGGAGTTTTAAAACCAGGAAACAGCTGATCGCAGGAGTCAGTCCATCATTTCATCTGCGGACATCAAGATGAGCAACTGGACAGCTGCCGAGACCGAGCTGTCTTCGCTGTTAGCTTGTTGCTGTAGCAGCAAGCTAGGAGCAGTCACTACTTTCAAATTAAAAGCCCCCCGCTAAGAACCCAGTTCTAAACTCCAATGGGGTCCAATGTCAAGCTCTTATTTTGAAGACAAATTCCTCGTCTTTCTTTCCCCAAGCTTGCTGCAACGCTGTGTACGGAAGCCCGTGGGGGCGCACAGAGAGACGGGGGAACATAAATAAAAAAATCGATTTTTGAAGTTTATGAATCGATTCAGAATTGTGGATGATTAGAATCACGATTCTTATGTGAATCAATTTTTTCCCCCACCCCTAGTGTCTAGGCCTTGTGATGTTGAGCTGGGAAACCGGCGTCCACTTAAGGTGACATCATTTGTTTGATTCTGTATAAGAGGACCATACACAACTTTATCAGTTTCTTTGCAAAAAAACTCTTTTGAATGTACAAGCTGCAGTCTTGGCATTTTACTTGAAGAGGCATTTACCACAACAAGATGCGTGTTCATTATTTAGGCAAAGACACTTAAAATGAAATCATAGCAGATTCAGCTGGAGATTCTCATGATGTTAAAGTCAGCTAAATACAACTCCATAATTATAACTTGATGATGAAGTTATGACTGTGACAGCACATTTTGGAGGGAGCGTCTTTGAATTTACTGAGACTAGTGCAATACCCGTAGGAAGCATGTATTCCTATAGAAAAGTGGGAGGTTAAGTAGCTTTTTCATGGATGGCCAAATGAGGTTGTGTTTGAAGGTGGAACATCAGGGATATAACTGGCTGTTTTTGACAACTTTTGATTATACCATTATATTTCACCTTATACTATTTACCTAGCCTTGCCTTGTTTGGTGTCATTATTTTCAGCACAACCTCACATGTGTGACTGAACAGTTATTTTTTCATTTTGACATACTATGTTAACACAATGGACCTAAAATCACAAAATAACATAAAATCAAAGTAAAAAAAGTTAGATTTTTTACTGTGAAAATCATAAATATGTTTAATGAACCAATTGCATTAGTTATAATGCAAATATAAATTGTTTGCTAAATATGCGCATACGTTTTTGAAATTACAGATACAGTTATGTGTAACTATTTACATTTAAATGCAGCACATTGAGCAGTCTCCTACACTACACACTAAACACACTACACTAAACACTATATAACACACTAACTATACACTCCAAACATGCTATATGTCACAAATCTCTCAACTCTCAATCTCTGTCGCTGTCTCCAACACGTCACTGCTGCTGTCACTCATCCGCCGACATCCCTCCCGCAACTTCTGCCTGTTCCTCAGCAACTAAACTTGCTGCTTGAAAACTTTCGTGACAAAAGCCCATTTTTAGCACAAAGCAAACATGACAGCAATGTTCGCAAAAAAGCATGGCGGACATTTTTTACCCTAAGTCCGGTTTTGGATGTGCTGGTGTGTCCGGTCCGTCGACTCGGGAGGTGGGCCATGTGGGCTAGAAGCTAGCTACACACGAACATCCACAGATTCCGATTCCACTTTGTTGTCCGAGCGTCTCCAAATCTCCTCAAACCCGAACAGACTCGGTCTGGACTCGTTTAGTCTCATTAATCCACAACAGTCAGTTTAGATGCACAGAACAGAAAGGCACTGAACCACCGGCAACATCCCGGTCCAGCTCACGCCGCTGCAGGTATAATTCCAATTCTGCAGTGATTGGCTCTGGTGCACACGTGACTGTGGTGGCTCCGGTGGACAATGCTTGCGGAATTTGTAAAGCATTTATGAAATCATTTATTAACGGTATCATTGCAGTCCAAACAAATCTGATGTGGCACACCCTTGAACCAAGCAGCAGCCATGTTGAAACTCTCAGGCCAGTCTGATCTATGACTGACTATTTTTGATTTTGCCATTATGTTTCACCTTAAAACTATTTACTTGGTGTGATTATTTTCAGCACAACCTCACATGTGTGACTGTATAGTTATTTTTTCATTTTGACATATTGTACTAACACAATGGACCTAAAATCACAAAAAAACATAAAATCCGAATAGAAAAAGTTCGATTTTTTTACTGTGAAAACCACAAATATGACAAACCATTTTTATTACTTATAATGCAAATATAAATTGTTGTTTGCGGAATAAGTGCTTACATTATAAAAATTTACAAAGTTCTGTGTAACTATTTACATTTAAATGCAGACAATGCTCAGGTCTGCTTGAGCTCCTGCCAGCTGAATGAAGAGCACTCTCCAAACACGCTAAATGTCAGAAATCTCTCAATTCTCAATATCGCTGTCTCTACACCGACCGCCGTTGCCTGTCACTCATCCGCCGAAGTCCCTCCCACAAGTTCCTGTTCCTCTACAACCAAACTTGCTGCTTGAACACTTTCGTGACAAAAACACCGTTTTTACCGTTTCTTCTGCACCAGACACAAAGCAAACGCGACGGCAATGTTCGCGAAAAAGCGTGGCGGACATTATTTACCCCAAGTCCGGTTTTGGACAGGTCGGTGCGTCCGGTCCGTCAGCTCGGGAGTTGGGCCGTGTAGGTTAGCTAGCGGCTAGCGGCTAGCTACACACAAACATCCACACGATTCCACTTTGTTGTCCGCGCGTCTCTGCATCTTCTCAGACCCGAACAGACCGGTCCGGTCTTGTTTAGTCTCATTAATCCACAACAGTCAGTATAGATGCACAGATCAGAACGTGACCGAACCGCCGGCAAAATCACGGTCCAGGGCGCACCGCTGCAGGTATAAATCCGCTCTCCTCAGACCCGAACAGACACGGTCCGGTCTCGTTTAGTCTCATTAATCCACAACAGTCAGTTTAGATGCACAGAACAGAAAGGGACCGAACCGCCGGCTAACTCCCGGTCCAGCTCGCGCCGCCGCAGGTTTACATCCGCTTGTTTCTTAATGTGTGTCGTAGGCTTGAGATCTGCAGTGACTGGCTCTAATGCGCATGTCACTGTGGGGGCTCCAGAATGTGTAAAGCATTTATGAAATAATTTATTCACGGTATCATTGCAGTCCAAACAAATGCGAAGTCGCACACCACTGAACCCAACGGCAGCCATGTTGAAACTCTCAGGTCATTCTGATCCTGATCCGCAGAGATATTTGAGGCACAGACAGACAGAGATTCCTTGCTTTTATAGAGAGATTTAGATTTGTACAGGTGCCAGCATGACTGAAGTTATCAGTCAATGTCTCAAGATAGCATATTTGGCAATTCTGCCTGAGTATTCTGCACTAACCCCTCTGCATCATTCCACAGGGATATTCATTCAAAAAGTCATTTATTTATTTTATCTGTGTGCCAACTTCATTTACTGGGACCCAGTAACAAATATACTTATACATCTGAACAAATATTTCAAGTGTTCCCTTTTATAACTTGTTTATTCAAATAGACCTATATAGGTGCAGAGATATACTGTTATCGAGCAGAGACACAAAATAGACGCTAGTTCTCAGCATGTAAATAATGTTTTAGTACTTCACATAACCTGATTGTCAGGCCTGGACTAAAAGGAGCACTCAGATGCAGGGCAGAATCAAAATTCAAGAGGCTTTTATTCTGAAATTTCAGGCAACAAGACAGAGTGATAACCAAATAGGCTATATAACCTGAACCTGACTTGTATGGAAGCGAATCTGTTCCATAATTAAAATTAAAATGCATTAACAGAAATGCTTTTTCATTTTCAGAATATAGCTGCATTATGTGACTCAAAAATAAAATGAGTAATAAATTATCCAAATTGCTTTTTCATTTTCTTCTTCAAGACCGCTCATTTTGTTACACAATTAAAATGATAAAGAAAATTACATTTAAGATTACATTTTCAAAATATGCCCCAGCAAAAAGTTGCCAAAATTCAATTTGAAATGTCAAATTTGAAAATTAAAATGCATTAGCAGAAATGCTTTTTCATTTTAAGGTCATCGCTGCATTATGTGACTCAAATAAAATGAGTAATAAATCGTCCAGATTGCATTTGCATTTTCCTCTTCAAGACTGCTCATTTTGTGCCAGGGCTGAAAAGTAAACTGCTTTTTCGTTTTAAAGCCCGCCCCCCGCAAAAAATGAAAAAGCATTTCTGTTAATGCATTTTAATTTGAATTATGGAACAGATTCGCTTCCATAGACTTGGCCTACAAAGCGAGAAGGAAATAAAAGAAAAAGGAGAAAACAAAACCACACCAACAGTGGGATCTGAACGAGAACCAGGGAAAAACAAAACTAAATCTAACTAATCTTAATCTAATAATTTACAACAGAAAACACTCACAAAGAGGAAAACAGAGATATAAACAACTGAATAAACTACAATACAAGAGAAATCAAAATTGATCCAAAATAGAGGAAAGCAAGAGGCTGAACTGAAAACTGTGAGCTGAGCTACACTATCAAAAAGGTTACAACAAAAAATCACTCTACTGGAGGCACAAAAAATGACAGAAACAAAAACCAATGAATTTCAAAATTATACAAGACAAAGCTGTGATACTTAGCAAGACGAGGCTGTGACGAAGAACTTGGGTGAACGACAGACGAAATACTTTGGCACAGGACAAAGGGAGTCGCGGACTTAAATACACAGAAAGGTAATGGGGAACAGGTGGAAACAATCAGGGATCGGGGGAGACGTCAGACTGGAGACACATGAGGAAGGGCAAGTGACCTGAAACGAAAGGAGAGTCAGAATTTTCAAAATAAAACAGGAAGTCACGAGACAAAACACCAAAGACAAGATGAACCTCACTGCTGTATTACACTGATGAAGGTCTGAACGAGGCAACATTGTTATAAAACCTACTTGCAAGTGAAGTGGACACTGTGTAGGAGTTTTTTTCTTGATTTTGTCAGCCCTTGGTATTCTCCTACAATCCTGTTGATCCTCAAGTGTGCAAAAGCTGTACTCTGTGAGTTGTACTTGCTGTCATGGTATGTTATGTTATCTATAGAGGGGTGCATAACTGTCACAGCAGCAGTATGTGTGTGTCATACAAATCACAGATTCCTTTCTCATTTTTAACTGTAACACATGTCCGGATCATATATTTTGGGCTGCAAAAAATTTAGAACTACTACTACTCTACTTTTTGATATGTTGCCATTTCATGCAAGTTTGTATATCTCACTTCACTATTAGGGGGGAACAACAAACATCACATTTTCTCAAGATCAAATCCTAAGGTGGTCACCAAAGCTGGAACAAGAAAAGTTCAACAAACTGGTATTAAATGTATATAAAGGAAACACTGAATCGCATCTTAAACTATACTGAACAACTGAAAGGTAAATAACTTAAGGGTTGTATCAGCATGGTAAAAATAATTCAAAATAACAATATTAATAGTAATAATAGTTACTTACATGCTCCTCAGAGGATTTTGATTGTTCAATTAGAAATACCAACAATGGCCAGTGGGTGGCAATGGTTGCAGCATATATGTGCTCTATTAATGAATTAGGTCTATTTCTTCCCTTATTTTGAAAATGATGAACACATTTATATCATGGCACCCATTTCACACACAGTAAGAAAATAAATATATGTAAGTTGTGTAGGTGTTCACCTAATTATATTACAGAAATATTGCTGTTACCATCTACAAAAGAGTACTTTGGTATTACAATTTTTACTCTTAATTTAACCAAGTGTCCTAAATTAAAAATCACATCTGTCATTTCTAACAAATAAAAAGTCCATTTAAAATTCAGGTAGATATGTCTGGTCCCCCCTGTTAATCCCGCGTATGCTTTGATTCTCATACTGATGGCAAATGGACTTGCATTTCTATAGCACTTTTCCAGTCTGCTGACTGCTCAAAGCGCTTTACAACACTTGTCACATTCAACCATTCACACACACATTTATACACTGATGGCAGAGACTGCCATGCAAGGTGCCCACTGCACATCAGGAGCTCAGTTGTACTTTGACATGCAGCCAGAGGAGCCAGGGATTTGAACCAGTGACCTTCCGATTGCTGGATGACCCCTGATTACTAGACAACCCATTTTACCTCCTGAGCTACAGGCACAGTCAACTGCTGTAAGCCAATGCCAGTTAAATCACCTGTGAGGTGAGATTCTCCATGAAATAATGTTAAATATGCTGTATATCTGAGAAAAATGGCACAGTGACTTTGTGAATGAGTCATAGGCAATACAATGATAGAAACATTTAAGATAATAGATCGCTTTTTATGGTGTCTGATAGTGTAAGACAAAGGTGCAACAAAATATAGATATGCCGTGGCTCCTGAGATCTTGTTTTATAACATCTGTTTTATCCATATTCTCAAGAATGGTATTATCTAACAATGTTAGTGTCAGGTGTGTCACACAGGATATGAGGGTTTTGAATTTGTCACCTTGAGCGTCTGAAGCCATCCACTCCAGAGCGAGATGCCTCTTCAATAAGTGGTGTCACAATCGTCTCCATCATTTCTGTCAAGACGGAGAATGTTGGCTCCACAATGAAGTCAATGAATCCTGTGGGAAACAGTAACAGTGCCAGGTTATAATTCAACTTGTACCTTCTGCCTGTTCCTCCAGGAAATCATTAGATGTATTCGGGTATGAGGATGACACTCTAATCGTGTGACCTGTTCACAGAGGCAAGATCCAAGGTGGTCACTAACAACAAACTTCTGTAAACTCCCTAAAAATGTATATTTTTCAAGAACTTGAAAAAGAAACATGTGACTGTGAAACCAATTTATACCAACTACTGTCATCAATGCAGATCAAATCAACCTCAAACACCATACCAACAGACAACGGAGCAGCATCCCCCTGCCTGAGACTCTTCAATTCTTCATCAACACTCATTTTTTCAAAATAGATGTAGCAAGACACATGGGACTCAAACAATGTTTCGTTTTTTTAAGCCTTTGTGATTAAAAAAATGAGTTTAAAATAAGTTTAACTTTAATTTTACCTTTGAAGAGGAAGAAGTAACAAACCTAAAAGCCTTCGTCAATAAATATTACCACAGACCCAACACTGAAACAGATGGCTCCCAACGATGTGGATCCAGCAACCCAAACCACAAAGGCATGCAAACAGTAACAAAAGTAATCAAACAACCGAAAGTGACTATTCTGGATATACACACCTGCAGCATGTGAGACAATCTCACCTTTAAGGCATCCCGGAATAAAACACCGTAAAATCTCTTTATGACACCACATGTTCACCATCTCAGTACACAATCAAAGAATCAATATCACAGCCTTTCTAAGGAGCATACTCCTTATGCTGTGTTTTTTGTTTACTGTAGTTTCCTGCTTGTCTTTTGTAATCTAACTACACTTCGTTCTTTGTTTGTTCAACAAGTTTTTCACAGTCTCAAAAATCACCCAAAAATCCTCAGGAGCCTTCAAAGCTGAGTGCAGTAGAGTTTTATTGTGAGCAGCAAAACCCGAGACCACATACACAGACAAAGTCTTTGAGGAATGATCTAACTTCTCCCTCTTTCTCTGGAATCAAAGCTGTTCCTGACATCGGTATCTCTTCATCTCTTGCCTTGGTATTCTTTAAAAACAACTCTTTTTACTGCAATTTCTACAAAATAATAGAAGGGTTGTATATTTGGTTACATGATTCCACTCTTGTGTCTGGTTACATTCAACATCCTCAGGCTTTACAATACAGTAAATTCAATTGATAAGTGCACAATCAGCTGGTGTGGAATAAAATACACTTCAACTTCTTATCATGATCCCCTCACCTTTGATTATCATTGAGTAAATACAACAATCATTATCAGTGACTACTTATTTTACTTGAGTTTTACTTTACACTATGTTTGAACATGAAGGGTTAATATCAACAGATACAGGTATTCTGTGAGACCAGACATCCACCTTCCGCCCCTCTCTCTCTCTCACCACCTCAGATTCAGGCTGACCCACTTTAGAGAGGGTAAAGACATTATCATACAAACTTTTAACCAAGTAACCTGGAATGTGTGTCACCCGTACTAACCCTAACCCAACATTTCAAACAAACTCAGAAATATAGTACTTCACATGACACAAACAATTCAGTCAAAATATCCTCTTAAGCATACAATAGTAAACAGAGTTCAATCCTGTTAAATAAAAACATACCTTAATTCATAACTCATCTATTAATGACCCAGAATGAAGATATATGATCATCAATAAATGCATAAATAAGACATCACACTTATCTTCATACTTGATAATTGATTACACCTGCGGCTTTTATTGTTACTACAGTCTTTACTACTACTACCATTTCTGCTACTTTGGCTACAGATAAGGTCAACCTGTACACTTTGAAAAGAGCAAGTATATCATGGATGTCTTCAGTTTCAATGATTTCTACAACTGTCATTTTTCTGTGATGGAATCAGTGGAACACATAATACTAATACTTTGTCACAAAAACATTCATTAAGTTTGGTTCAGTAATTAATCAATTATAGGTATTCTGAAAATGTGGCCACATCTGCTTGGTCAAAAATGTACATACAGTAATTCTAATATTTGATTAAATGTCCTTTGTCCATTTCCACCTCAATTAGCTGTTTGAGGTGGTCCTCAGGCTGAATTTTTGACCACTCCTCTTGAGAGAATTAGTGAAGTTCAGGGTTAGGGTTCGCTCAGTGGTGAGGCTATCCCAGGGGTCGGCAAGCCAAAATGTTCAAAGAGCCATATTGGACCAAAAAACAAAAAACAAATCTGTCTGGAGCCGCAAAAAATTAAAAGCCTTATATAAGCCTTATATGAAGGCAACACAGGCTGTAAGAGTATATTAGCTATATTAGCCCACTATTAAAATGACTAAGTAGGCTGCAAATACATAATGAGTATTCATGTTAAATGTTTATTTTCCCTGCAGCGCATCCTGGAGAGAATGACACACCACGTGACTACTCTCCTGTACGATATTTGGTGCTTTAAGTTTAACTTCCATTACAATATTAATGTATTATGTTTTGTTGCAATGATGAAATTATAGAAATACAGTAAAGAATTCGATCATTTCTTTTTGCGGCCCATCAGAGTTCACATACCTGCATAACAGCGCTGTCTGTTCGATACCGATCACATCACACGACTCATCACAGGCAATTGAGTACACTGGAGCTGAATTAATGTCCTTGATTTGCCGATTGGTGATGTCGCCTGCCATTTTAATGGCCCTTTCTTTCCCCGTCTTTGCGGTGAGAGGCATGTCTTTAATTTTCTGGATTATCTCGGTTTTGTTTTTGAAGTCTGAAAATAGGTGCTCTGATATTTTGATGAATGAATCCTTCATGTAATCCATCCTTGAACGGTTTTCCACGCTTTATTATCTCTCGGGTTGCAACGAAACTTGCAGCAGTAGTGGAGTTTGGAGATGCAATCCACTTAGATCTACCTTTGCGCTCCTCTAATTTCTCCAGAAGTACTGCAATCGCACTTTTTCTCTCACTCCCAACTGGGTAGTCGGCTGCAAATTTAGCATGCTTTTCCTGGAAATGTCTTTCCAAATTACTCTTTTTGTTGTTCGACAACTTCTCATTACAAAGCAAACATGCAGGCAATCCTCCGCATTGGCAATGAAAGCAAATGATTCAGTCCATTCTTCCTTGAATCCTCTGTTCTCATCAGCTATCATTCTCTTTTTCCCTTTGGGATCCATGGCCCTTGACACACCCGCCGGTTTGTTTACAACAGCCACCTGCCTGGCACGGCGCCGCGCTGAAACGTGTGTCGCAGGCAACGCAAATCTTCGTTGTCGGTCCGAAAGTTGTTTCGAACGCAGAAGGAGGAGGTTTCACTTTTAGCTAACAATGGCGAAAAGAACTCCGCAATTCTACCAGATACGTGTCCACTGCCTGGTTGTTCACTTTAGATAATGTCTTAAGTTCCACCAGGTCCGCTGCGCTGCGTATCTGCTCTGAAGGGCTCTGGCAGTCCGGGGCAGATACGCAGGGCTTCTATTTTGGCGAATGCTGGAGCAGAACGCAGCAATTCAACTGAATTTAGCACCGAGCAGACAGGAAGTCACACACAGAAACAACAATATAACATCCGATTACTTTTCAAAATAAAACACTCCGTGTTGACACCAGCAGACAAATCTCCAAAAAGAGACAAACACAGGCTCTTCTAGTAATCTTTCAGTCGGGAACACTTCTTGTTGCTGTTTTTTTAACACATACCAATAACTGCGGCACTGTAAAACCGGATCGGAGCACAATATTATAGACAGACAGCTGTGGTAAATTGAGCCTTCTCCTCAGTTTACATTAACTAAACTTTTGGAGAAAAGTTGATCATTGTTCATCCATAATCATTTATGTTATACATCATAGGTTTAGGAAGATATTAGACTCTCATCCGGTGAAATGGCTGATTTAGTGGGGGGATTGTATGTCAGTGGAACTTGTACATAGATCATGGTTGGATAATCAAAGATTCTTGTGATATATGCTTTTATGAAAAATCTGTCAGCTGCTTCCTGGGGGCTGAGCCCCCCGAAAGGTCCAATCCTAGAATCGCCCCTGGTACACGTCATGATGATGACACGTGTGTGTGTGTTCAAGGTGTTTCCTAGGTGTCCCCCCCATCAACCTAAACCCGCGGATAAGTTATAATCATGTGGATGCTGTTTTAATGTGTCGTGATTGAGACAAGATAAAGGTATGTCTTGGTAATGTAACATTTGTTGATATTTTGTTCCAAATATGTTGGCCTATAATAGCCAATTTGCTAGCTAACATTAGTTCAACGCGTCGTACTAGGTTAGATAGCTTACTATTCAACGTTTTTGTGTTTGTGTAATACTTTGAATAAGTTGATTCTCAGTGTATATATATTATTCAGGGTCGCTTTTTTGGCATCAAAACAACGTTTTTGATAACAATGTTTTGTAGCAAATGTTTAATAAGTAACGTTAATTACAAACGCGGTGATGTTTGCTAGCAGTATGGTTTTGCATTAATTAATTAATTTAGTTAACTTATAGTTTGTGGTATGTTGTTTGCAATTGTTTGCTGCAGAGCACAGTCAATTATGTGAGTAAATAAACATATTTCTTTTACATCATCTCCCTATTATGCTCATACGTTATATGAAACTTCCCTAGGAGCAGTTTGTTTTCTTATTGCAAGCTATAGCTGTACTGCAAATCTGGTGTCTGCTTCCATGGCATTAATCGCTGTGGATTACAATCTAACTAAAACAAAAAGTTCTCACATTGAGTTTTACAAGTGCATTCGTAAGAGTAGAATAAGTAGAATACGTTTAGTTTATAGTAGGTGTGTGAATGATCAATAATCATTATTATTGGCAGTAATAGAGGGCCCCAAAATCAAATTTTGCTTAGGGCCCTATGGAGGCTTGGGCCGGCCCTGAAATGGCAGTAATGTGACGAGGAGTCTGTAGGACAAGCTGGAGGACAGACGCTTCTCCACATCCAACTGCAGTATTTTTTTCCTCGTTGCCAAAGACAGTTACGGTTACTACGTTACCTTAGTTTGATTCTGTAACATTGCTTTGTGGGACATTTCTCTCTCTGAGTGAGGGACCTGTGCAGTTAACAGACCATCCATAGACACGCCCTCCACAGGCGCAGCTGGCTCATCCATTCACACTGGTTCAGTTTGCCAATACTTCGCCTCTGATACTATCAGACGAGTATCATATACAGAAGTTATTGAAATGTTACATGAATGAGATGTTTAATTTAAAACCAAAAAAAAAAGTCGAGGTTTGTATCGAGCCGTGGGTCAAAACTGAATCGTGAGTTTGGTGTATCGTTACAGCCCTACTAAATACACATTAATTTGACATAACTGTGAATATGTACTAAAGTGAAATCCTGGTGAATTTCATCTTCAGCAGTGTCAGTTGTATTTGTGTATCTTACCGATCTGGGACTGGGCCACCATGGTGGATTTGCGGTCGCAGAGAGGGGAAAACGGTAGACCAAGCGCTGCTTCTTTATCACCCTGAAAACAAATTCAGTGTCACAAGGTACAGTCAGCATAGGTGCACTTGGTTGGTTCAAGTCACAGTCAAGTCTATTTTATTTATATAGCGCCAATTCACAACAAATGTTATTTCATGACACTTAAACTACACTTGTAACACTTTTACATGCATACCTTTATTGTTATACCTTATTATCAACATTTTGTAATGTGATTGTGATTGCTTGCTTATCAACCCTTGCTTCATGGATAGGCTTAAATACAAACATATGTAATCCCTGTTGCTTTTGAAAATCAGAACAAGTCATGAGGAAGCCCAGGAATGGCACAAATAACAGCCGGTTTTGTTTGAAATAACACAATAAAATGCAACTGTTAATCTTATCTTTTGTAATCTTTATTGTGTTGATTATGTCAGAAGCTTTGATACACCTAGAGTGGGAATCTGGTTGTGGTGGGAATTTTTTTGTACCTCAGTGATATTCATCATGAAACCCAAATTATTTGACTGATCTGCAGACTGTCATTATGTGATCATTGTTGCTTGTAATTTGACTGTAGTACTGTTGTTGAAACTGGAATCCTGTAAACATTAGCCCTTTTTAGATAGAAAAGGCGGCACATTTGCTCCAAGGTAAGGGCGGCAATGTGCCGGCCTGTCTTTCTAAAACCGGGGCGTAATATTCCTCCTTTTCCAAAAGCCGCCTCTGAGGTAGGCATAAACATGTGACGTGAAGTGAAGCTCGAAGTTGGGCTGTGAACAGTGACATAGAATTTGTCTTCAAAATAAGAGCTTTACATTGCACCCCATTGGAGTTTAGAACTTGGTTCTTAGCGGGGGGCTTTTAATTTGAAAGTAGCGACCATTCTTAGCTTGCCGACACAACAACAAGCTAACACAACCAAACAGCTACAGAGACCGAGGAGACGCTAGCATCTCCTGCATCTCAGCGGCTGTCCAGTTGTTCCTTTTAATGTCCGTGGATGAAATGATGGACTGACTGCTGTGATCAGCTGTTTCTTGGTTTTAAAACTCCCCTGCTGTGGGTCGCACAACAGTGCAGGTCATTGACACCTCCGCCCACCTCACGCAGAGGCCGCACATTTCCGCCTTGTTTTTAGATAGCAGTCGAGGTGGAAAATCGGCAGACCAAAATAGACCCCCAATTTGCCGGCCTCTGTCTAAAACCGTGGACCGAGCCGCCAAAAGGACGGGCAAAATGGCGGCTTGGTGCTCTGTCTAAAAACGGCTACTATTTGTTCTTGTGAATTGACCGGTCAGCAGTTTACACCTTTTGATCTAATCCTAGGTGCAGACCCTGCAGCTCTAATGAGTCAGCTCAGAGTGTATAGTATACACCGGTACATGTAATTAAAGTGAGCAAGCTAACCCATTAATTTTCCTGTATTTACATCATTGATGTAGTAAGGCCCAAGGCCATAAAAGTAGGAAGTAATAAGTATTTTGGTAACTACTGTCTGTATAGTATCCTTGAACCCTCTGGTAACTCTACTTACCTCTGTAACTGTATTGTAAGATCTGTTTTACATTTCAACTGCGTACAGTACCTTTAAATGTAGGTGGGGTTGTTACCAGCAGCTTAGGGGTAGCTGCTTTTGCTTCTCCAGCATTTAGAAAACAACTGGGGAAACTGGTCTTAACTGTTGATGAGCTGCTGCATTTATCAACTGACACACTGTGACCTGTATTGTACTACATTACTGTCTGACAACATACAAACTGAAACTTAGTTCCTCTGCTCCGCTCGCATTCACTGTCTCTTTTCTGCTTCTTGCTCTCTCTTGTTCGACTACTCACTTATTACATCTGCCACTCTATCTCTTTTGCTCAACCACCAAATTTCTAGACACAGCACTCACATGTGGTTGTTTTTCTAAAACAGGGAAAGATGCTTTACTTGAGAAAGGGAGCAGGTAGCAAGAGAGAAGACTGCTGAAAAAACTGGAGGTGCAATCCTACTTCATTGCAAAGGATGTGGCCACTCTAGCTGTTCCCACATGGAAAGAACCTTTATGAGGATATGCACATATATGAAACCTATATGCTATATATATATATGCCGCATATATGATAACATATATGCGGCATATATATAGCATATATGCGTATATATGCCACATATATGCCGCATGTAGGCCATATATAGGCCAAATTCAGGTGCATATATGTGCATATACAGGGCATATAGGTCTCCTGTATTGCTTCTTCATATCCACATATAAGCCCTATATGTACATACAAGGTATGTCTCCTATATATCTCATATACCAAGTGGCAGGTTCTGTTTGTCATACCTATTGTATAGCTCATATCTCACTTTTGCAGCTGTCATACATGATGCCTAGCTCATATTTTTATTCTCAAGGTAATAACTGCATATTTCTCACAGGAAAAAAATGAATAAAAAATCATGCAATAACTTATTAATTGCATGTGAACATGTGAATTTGGCATCACATTTACATGGTGATATGTGACAATGGCATGTTATGTGGAAACCAGTCATTATTAACTAAGTTACTGCCCCCTCTACATCAGTTTGTTGTTAAATATTAGTTATTGAAAACTGTCGTCATAGAATAATATAAACACTGAATGCCCACTATTCCCCTGAAACTTTTTTCCTTTTATGTTTATTCCTAACATTTTTAAAGGCAAGTAACATCATGTCACAATAGTCAAGCGTCGCATAATTGATGACGTCACCCTCATGCGCAGAACTAGCAGAAGCAGCTGGGAGCAGAAATGGTGCTGTCACCCTTGGAGATCAGATATGCCCTGCTGGAATGGACAGAGGGTGGGGATAGAGGGGCACATAATAGCCGTTTTTATACTGGGCAGCAAGCCGCTAATCTGGCCGTCCTTATTGAGGCTAGGTCCGCGGATTTAGACAGAAGGCGGTAAATTGGAGGTCTGTTTTGGTCCGCCAATTTGCCGCCTCGGAGGGTACACTTATTTCTGCCTCCATTGCTATCTAAATCCGAGACGTCAATGTTCCGCAAATTGCGTGAGATGGGTGAAGGTGCCAATGACCTGCACTGTTGTGCGACCCACAGCCGGGGAGTTTTAAAACCAGGAAACAGCTGATCACAGCAGTCGGTCCATGACTTCATCAGCGGACGTCAAGATGAGCAACTGGACAGTCGCTGAGATCCGGGAGATGCTAGCGTCCCCTCGGTCTCTGCAGCTGTTTAGTTGTTTAGCTTTTTGGTGTAGCGAAAAGCTACGAACGGTCGCTATTTTCAAATTAAAAGCCCCCCGCTAAGAACCCAGTTCTAAACTCCAATGGGATGCAATGTAAAGCTCCTATTTTGAAGACAAATTCGTTGTCACTGTCAAAAGACTCTCCAAATGAAGCATGCGAGATGAAGAAGACCGAGAACACACTTGAAACAAAACATCCTCACATTCCAAACTTAAAGTACAGTGAGCAGAGGCAGACTGAGAAAGCTTCAAAGAAAAAGGTAACTGACTGCACCAATTGTTGGTTTTCTTATACAATAGCTTGCCATACTTTTGAAATTCTCTCTCTCACTCTCTCTTTTTTTGGTTCTTAACTTGTAGGCATGTCTGGGTGCGTGTGTGTGTATGTTTGTAAAGTAAGTGTATTATTTGGTGGTGATTTCATGTGCTTTGTTGACAGGAAGTATGTGCAATAAGGAGGTGTAGTAAAGAAAAGTTGGGTTTAAAGTCAAAGTCTCTCGCTCTCGCTCTCGCTCTCGCTCTCTCTCTCTCTCTCTCTCTCTCTCTCTCTCTCTCTACTGTAACCACTTTAGGTTCCTGAAGAAGCGCTATATTATCATTATTATTATTGTTGTTATTATTATTATTATTATTATTATTATTATTATTATACTGTCCTCTCATTATTTTTGTCTTCTCTGCAGATGCTACACTGAAGAAGTAGTCAGCAGCCACGCGAGAGCAGATCGACACATCTATTAATGGATGTGTTGAAGAGCAAAGACAGAAATTTATTTTTTTTAATATAAATAGTTTTTTCTATTCATTTTTTTATTATTAATTAATTATTTTTGCTCTTGTTCTTGTTTTGTTTGATTGTTTTAATGTGAATAAGTTATTTAAAATTCTACATTTTGGGTTTTTATTTGTTTATGTAGGCGATAAATCTATGGATTTTAATAATTTTAAAATCTTTTTTTTACATGCCTTTACATGTAAAGAAACTTGTACAACACATACAGGTACATATAGGTGAACATATAGGTGCATATATAGGCACTATAGGTGAACATATAGGTGCATATATAGATACATAAAGGTACTTATACAAGTGAACATATAAGTACATATATGGGTGCAGATCAGTGGCACGCACAGACTTTTTGAAGGGCGGGGTGAAAAGAGGGACACTTTAGCGCGTGTTTTGGCTCCCAAGAGGACAGTTTATCATGTTTTAACCAGCCAAGGGGGCAGTTTAGCATGTTTTGCCAATCAAGAGGGCACTTTGGCATGCTTTTTTGGCTCCCAGGAGGGCACTTTAGTGCGCGTTTTTCAACAATTGGGCCACCGCCCCCTTGAGCACATCACTGGTGCAGATGGAGGTAAACATATAGGCACATATGTGTTTATGTACATATAGGTACCTATATGCACCCATATGTATATATACATATATGTATATGTGCATATAATATATGAAACCGGCCAATTGTATGTATGTCGCATATATTCGAAACCTATATGTCCCTATATAGATAGATAGAT
>CAEMYA010000021.1:2924617-2944389 GCA_903131615.1 Diplodus sargus
CCCCACCCTTGGAAAAATGAGCGAAGCGTTTGTAGTCTTACCAAAGTCTCTGGTCTTACCCCCTCGACACAGATATAGGACTTCCTGCTTTCAATTACGTAAAATGACGATTTTTACATCATTGAAAGCAGGAAGTCCAACACGTAAATTCGTATTTCTCCGTCTCAGGGCAAACTGAGGGAATGATGCACGACCATTCAAAAACATGACTGTTTTCCTGAAGATACAAAGCTTAATGCAAATCGGTGAAGTGTCCCTTTAAGGTGAAACGGAGATACCACAGCGACTACATACAGTTTGGGTTTTTTTGGACTGGCGACGAGGAGGATCCTAAACCACACTGCGTGTTGTGCTATAAAACGTTAGCTAACGAGGCTGGGAAACCTGCAAAGTTAAAGAGACATCTGGAAACTAAACACAATGAGTACATGGGGAAACCTACTGGATTTTTTGAAAGGAAACATGACAAACTCACGCAGCATATGATGAAAGAGGCTTCACAGTTTTTTGCACCTGGGGAAAATGCTAAGGCTACTGAGGCTTCATACAAGGTATCCCTCTTGATCGCTATAGCTGAAAAACCTCATTCAATATGTGAAAATTTAGTTAAGCCAGCTGCAAAGGTGATGGCTAACATATTGTTTGGGGGGAAAGCCAGCAACGAAATTAACAGGATTCCTCTATCCAATAACACCGTCCAGCGGCGCATCAAATCTATGGCTGAAAGCGTGGAAGATCAGCTGGTGACACGTTTGCGCCAAAGCCAGTTCTTCTCACTACAGTTGGATGAATCTACCGACATTGGGAATGAGGCAAATCTGCTGTGTTTTGTGAGATACATTTATGCCGGTGGAGTGCATGATGACTTTCTCTTTTGCCGTTCCCTGCCGACCAACACCACAGGAGAAGCAGTTTTTCAATCACTTAATGATTTCATTATGGCGATTAACCTGGACTGGTCAAGATGTGTCGGCATTTTCACCGATGGCGCAACTGCAATGACTGGAAAGTCACAATGGACTGGTAGTGTGCGTTCACGCAGTAGCGCCGTCTGCAGCAGCAACACACTGTTGCATCCATAGAGAACAACTGGCTGTGAAAAAAACGCCACAGTGCCTAAAATCAGTACTGGACGAATCTGTGAAAACAGTCAACAAGATCAAAGGTAAAGCACTGAACACACATCTTTTTAAAGCTCTGTGTGAAGAAATGGGGAGCAAACACACAAAACTCCTGTTCCACACTGAAGTTAGCTGGCTGTCGCGTGGTAAAGTTCTCACCCGTTTATTTGAACTGCGAGACGAGGTAATGTTATTAATGCACCACAGCGATGAACTGTATGACAGAATGCATGATTTCCAGTGGCTCGCAAAGTTGGCATACTTGGCTGATGTTTTCAGCTCTCAATACTTTGAATGTGGCGCTGCAAGGGAAAACCGTCACCATCTTCAATGTCCAAGACAAAATTAAAGCCACACGCATGAAAATGGAATTATGGCGTGGCCGTCTCGATCGCGGAGAATTCAACAGTTTTCCCACACTTGCTGATTTTCTCCTCACTGCTGGAGAGGACGTGGATAGGAGCACAGTTGCATCCTTCAAGCAACATCTGCAAGACCTCCACTCGCAGCTGGGAATGAATTTCCCAGAATTAGACACAAGCTTTGAGTGGATCAGAAATCCATTTGTCGACAAAACGCACATTGAGCAAGTCAGTTCCAAACTTTCGCCAAGAGAGGTTGACAGCCTGGTGGACATTGCATCAGATGGGGCACTGAAGACATTTTTCAGGGAGAAAGGATTGACTGACTTTTGGCTTCACATCCAGCCTGAGCACCCTGAGCTGGCTGACTCTTCTCTGAAATTGTTGATGCCGTTTCCAGCCACCTACAACTGTGAAGTTGGATTTTCCTCCCTTGTTGGTCTGAAAACAAAGCAGCGCAACCGGATTAATGTGGACTATGATATGAGACTGAAACTGCCCAGTTTGGAGCCAGACACTTGGAGCTTCACTCATGGCCCAGAAAAAAAAGCAGCACCATTCTTCTTATTAAGATGACAAAAAAACTGAGTGAGTACAGAGACTATGATATTGCTTCCTTGAGGGATGGGTTAAATACAAAGAATCTCACTGTACAAGCTGTGTGACAGTACCTGTATCTTTGGTAAAACTGTCATTTTATGTTCTAATTTGTGAACTGAAGTTGGCATTATGTTTTGGGGTATTTTGAGTTAGGTGGTCCGTGAGTGTTTTTTTATGGGTTAAGTGGTCCGTGATCTGAAAAAGTTTGAGAAACATTGCTCTAGGTGGCAACCAAGTAATTGATTCATATATTAAACCATGGTGAGGACTATGGACACCTCAAAACAAATCTATGTATCAATTTTAAACAACATGAAGTGGCCTAACTGTAACCAAGGTTAAAGTCTGTATTAAAAAACAGTAAATGCATGTTAAAACCCAAGACATCTGCAGTGGAGAGATAAATTCATATTGGAAAAATTCATGAAATACGATATTAATGTGAAAGATTAAAAACAGACAAGGCGTTTATTTTGAAAGAGATGGGCGGGAGACGATCTGTCAGCCAATCAGGAAGAAGCCCCGTTTGTTGACCCTTCTCGGCGGAGAGTTTACTTCCTCTTGAGCTGCTGAGTAGTGATGGGAACGGCAGTTCTTTTCACTGTACTGAATCTCTAGAATCCATTCGCTAAAATGATTCGTTCAAAAGATTTGTTCACCGAATCATTCAGTGCTCTCCAACTCCCTGAACTGATAAACAGCCAAACGATCCGTCATTCAGTTCATGATTCAGCCCTAAGGTTCACATTCACTTACTGAGGGACGGTGCGTTCACGGACTATAGTACACAATCTTTCGCGGGAGACGAAGCGCTGCTTTGAGTGGTATACATGCATTAAAATTATTACAAGGTGAAAGTGTCCTCTTTGCACAGTAAAATCACTTAACATGATGCTACACGAATGCTAGCAACACAGCGCTAATTTTAGCAGTACGGTTACTGAACGTGAATCAACTCCTCTGCCCTGAGTGAGTGAGTGACACAGCGGCAGTTTCAGCACAGTATGTGAACGAGAATCACGTCTGCAGAAATCCAGACATTACCTGGTGACAGTTGCTGAAACGATCAGGGGTAAAGTGGACACTGCAGAGACGGTGTTGGTGGTGATGTTTAACTCCCCACAGTAAGGTTAGCTCCTCTTGACAAAATCGATCCACCGTTTCTTTACGTTGTCATCTGAAGGAAACTTAAATAAGCTAACAGCGCCGTCACCCTGCACACTGTGGCATCCAGGAAAGATGCAGAGCGATGAGGAGGAAATGTGACTGTTTATCTGACTGGTTGGCTGGTTAGGTAGCTGCAAACTATTGTAAGCAATGCTATCCAAGACTGGAGAGCGAGTGGGAGAACCGCTGAAGCTGATGCGCTGCACGTATTTATACCACTTCCGCAGCAGGGCGGGGCTTATGCAAATCATAGCCGCGTTACGTAAAGCGGCTATGATTTGCATAAGCCCCCCCATGATTTCTGACCCGCCCATTAAATCCTGAACACAGAAATGTTGAAAAACAGTTTTGAGCCTAGCTCCAAAATTAAATTCTAAATGGTCGAACGGCTTTTACATGTTTCAAGTAAACACATTTATGACCTGTTTAATGTGTTTAGAAGAAAATGGCTGATTTTGCTTTACACGGACTTTAAGGCTAATAGAGCTCAACAGTGAGGTTCCAGAAGTGAAAATGCCATATTCTGCATAGAGATTTTGATTATTGGCCATAATGTCGTAACCATCCAAAGTAGACTTACCACGAGTTATGAGATTGTGAAACGATGGTATATGATCCTGTAGAAGCCACAAGTCCGTATGATATCAATCTTGTTTTAAGAAAAACATGTTTTATTCGCGATGTCATGGAAAAGTACTACATTACCCACAATCCTATCGTGTAACAGCGACGTATCCGATTGGAGAGGCTCGCTGTTACGAGTGTTAATTTCGTTAACGAAGACTATGACGAAAAATATTTGTTAACGAACCTTTTTCACGGATGAAAACGAAATGAAAACGAAATAAAAAGTCTGATATGATGTGGAAGACTGACGAAATATAACTGACACTTTAGTCAACGAATAAAAACGAGACGAAAATGTTAGGGAGGGACGAATGGAGAAGAGATCCAATCAGAGCAAATCTTTTGAGGGTAGGTTAACCTATGTAGAAGCAGCAGAGCCACTTTAAAAAGCCACGGCAAGCTAAACAAAGGCAGCAGCATTTACCCAGAAGGAGAACAAAGAGGAGTTTGCAGAACTTGCACAGTTTCGTGGATGTTTTCACAAGAGTTAGGTTGTTTACATGATATTTAGTTGGACAGCTTTGGCAGATTTCAGCTGACTTCGCTCATTAGAAAGATGCTAGCGTTAACGTTTTGCAGTGCACCCAGTTCGAGGGCAACGGCATACCTCATGAACAAAAGAAATGTCAGAGCTAGAAAACGAAGAATTGAACACTAACACGACCAAATTGAGGCGACATTTACAGATGACTCATCTCGATCGAGAGAGAGAGAGAGAGAGAGATAGAGAGAGAGAGAGAGGACATCTTCAGTTGACACAAACTGATTGAGTCATTGTTATTAATTACTTATTGAGTGAGATTGATTGATTGTGACTATGATTGAGTCAGTCATAGCTACAGTATTGCCAACAGTTTACTAAGTAATTTACAAGTAATTTATTGTGAATATTGTTTTCCTTTATTATTATTATTTTTTATTTCTAAACCCTTGCTTTGGTAATATGTACAGTGTTAGCTCATGCCAATAAAGCCATTTGAATTGAATTGAGAGAGAGGTTTACCACTCACTAAGACTAGACTAAGACTAAAAGATTTAAGACTAGACTAAGGCTAAAACGTATGATAGTTAGTCGACTAAAACTAGACTAAGACTAAAAGATTTCAGATGAATAAAATATGATTAACTAAACTAAATGGTGTGTTATTCAAAAGACTAAGACTAAATCAGAATTTGCTGTCAAAATTAACACTAGCTGTTACCATGGAAATGTTTACGGAACCCATGAGTTTCATGTTCACTAGTTACTGCTAACACTGAACTCTACTATCTTTTACCACAGAGCTGCCATGATTTCACTCTCTGACCTACTGAGCTTTTTTAGAGATGAGGAGAAGAGTGTTCAAAGGGTTCATCGGAACAAGAAATTTGCGGGTTCGGTAAACATTTCCATGGTAACAGCGAGCTCCACCAATCAGAGACATCGCTGTTAAATTCGCAATGGTTTATGGGATGAGTATTTCCTTTACTTTTAAGATAATTACGTACACAGTCTTGTACCCTTTTTTTTCTCCGTTTTCCAAACATTTTTTTGCGCCGAATTAAATGTTTTATGGTCATGATTCATCTGGTAACTGATTGGCTTGGTTCCAGGCCTAAAACTCTTTATATAAGGATTTTATGAAATGTCAATGGAGTGAATGAATGGCAAAGTCACTTCCGGAACCGGAGCCGTTAAAGTGGGCGGTCACTGTTGAGCTCTATGGTGGAGCGCTAGCTGAGATGCTAATTAGCAAGGGCAGATGCCATACACTAATGCTGAAGCATTAGCCTGACAATTTAAAGCTGCAAACACAATCCAGTGGTATGTGATACATTGGTTTGCATATTTGTTACACACTTAACTGTAAAAGGTGTTGAGTTAGCACTTTTGTCTGTGCCTTTTAAGCACAGTAAGCCATGATTTAATTGCCTGTGAATGTTATTTTGTTCTTGAATAATTTGAGCACTTGAAAACGATTCAAATGGTTCATTTGTGACTAAAACCTGCCATTACATGGCAGAGGGTACACAATATGTGTCTTCTTTTTGATATTCATGCTGTTTTGTATTCCATTTGTTATGTGAAGGAGAGATTTTGATATTATATTCAAGAGGCTATTTTAATAACTCAAGTTTCTGATATTGATATGTTTATGTTGCAGATGTTGTGGTATCATATTGCAATGATTATTCAGTTATAAGGAGTTTGATGAGAATTTAACATGATTTATATTCTATAGTTCATGACTAAAAGCAAAGAGAATTAAAAGAATGTTCTGACCTTACTCACTGTAGGTCAGGTTTTTTTGATGGACCTCTTTGAACCTTTGATCTACCTGGATGTTGGAGCTTGGATCGAGACGTTGATGCGAGCTCCAGCCCAGAGGAGAACTAGAGATACGGCACCTGCAGAGGATTGAGATCCCGGGTTTCGGCACTTCATTACACACGCACACACACACCACCAGCTGTGCGGTGGGACTAACTCTTTCAGCCTCCTCAGTGGACTGAACAGCACTAAAACTGGAACTGTTCGGAAGTGACTGAATACAAGGGGTATTTATTTGAACTTTAAATCACAGCTGTGAGTTTATTTTTCTACTTACCCGGGTAAGAATTGTATATATATTTTACAATTTCATGTGTTTTGCTTATCCTTCCCATCCTGATATTAAAGAAAGTAATGTTGTGTTTGTGTTCTTCTTGGTGTGTTGTTTGGTTAATCCTGGGCTCCGTAGTCGAACGTGGATCTTCTGATCCCACTGGCCTTAAGGAATCATTACATTTAGTAACTCATTACTGTTCTTCACCTCTAAAGGGTTACATAAGGCAGCTAAGCGTCATAGGTGTTTGAGATAGATTAATGTAATAGGTCAACCCAGTCTCACATGAACATTGTTAATAGCTACCTTGGGCCACAGGGCAAAATGTAGTAGTTTCACAATTACAGTTTTTAAATTGTGAGATGTCTACAATTTCTTAGGCCTTTTCTTTTCTATTCCTTACATCCACATCACATGACCGTCAACTGTCTGGCTGTGAGAACAAAAAACATGACTGCCATTCCTTTTATTTCCAGTGAAAAATGCAATATTTGAAGATAGGTGTTACATTAAAATGTGTTTTGATTACATTTCTATCGAAAAAAATATGCACTTTATTTTCATAATTCTCACTCAGTGAATGTATATGGTCTTTGTTTATTATTATTTATGATTATTATTTCCGGTTTCATTAGAAAATTGTGGTGCTGTTACGTATGATATCGTTGCTATGGTGGTTGCTATAGAGCTGCAGCGGAAACCACGGCTTGCATGTTGTTGTGAAATTATTTGTGTTCTTTTATGTAGCTGTTTGATGGGGCTCTTTAAATAAAAACAATAATTTTACAGTGCCCTACAGATGACATATTTTTTTTTTTCTGTGGATTTACAAAGGCTAGTGTAACCCAGGCATTAATCACTATTGTTTGGCCAATTTTAAATGTATACCTTTCAAACCTTACCTACCACTATGTGAGAGAGAAATGGGCACTTGGTAAATTTATATATACATATTTATAATTCAATCAGTACAGTAAATGTTTTGCATCAGTTCTGTGGGAGGACTCGCTATGGGTGACTGGGGTAAGATGAGATATTTTTCATATTTAGGATCACTACATCAAGGCAATCATAGTTTTGTTGCTAACTAATATATCTGCAAATATTTCAGGATGTTGTGCATCCCTTCAAACAAACAGTCACTTCTTCACATTCATGTGTATTTTTATTTATCATACACAACACCACAGTGCCTTAAAGTGCACTTAGGAAGAGAACAAGTGAGAATGCCTTAAAGTGCGCTCTGGAAGAGAACATTAACAGCTGTGTTTATGGAAAGGAATCACTAGAACCAAATCCTTGGTCCAGAATCATAGTTTGGTGTCCTTGCTGACAATAAGGTCAGTTATGTACTAGTAACATATTTAAACAATCTGAATTGAAACTCTCATCCTCTCATCATCCTTCCTTCCTTCCTCTATCTATCCTCTCTTCTCCATCTTCGTTAAACTCCTCCCTCCATCTTCCTCTCATTCCATCTATCCCCATCCCTCCTTTGATCCATCCATCTCCCACCACCGCTTTTACTCAATATTCCACCTGTCGAGATTGCAGGGGAATACAAACTGCTGGGACCTCCTTGCTAGACCCTGACTGATTTCTCGGCCGATATTAGGCATTTTCCAAACTATCGGCATCTGCATTTATAATGTCCGATAAATTAATATTTTAAAAATTTAATAAAAACGGACTTAACATCCTCCAGCCATGTTATGAGTGGTGGCGTCCACCAGAGGGCACTCTACAACAGGCAGAGTCTATGCCACCTGATTGACGTACAGGACGGCCAGTCAGATCTCTTCTTGTCGGGTCACGGGTCACCATGCATCTGCAGACGCGATAGCTACTGCAAAACACAAGCGAGCTAAGTGTCCTGGTTAGCGGCTTCAATCAACAAAAGAAGGGATACAAAAAAATGTGCACTTGTCTGATCTGTCAAACTACTATCGCTATTCCGAAGAAGAGGAATGTTGAGAGGCACTTTCAAGCTGTTCATAAAAAGTACGACACTGACTTCCCTCCGAAAAGCGAGCTGAGGCCGACACCGAAGCATCGCTACAGCCGAGTCACTCTATCACGTGAGAGGACGCTGGCGTGAACATCACCGCTTCTCAATCCGTAGCAAAAGTGTTTTTTCTGTTGGGAAACAAAAGCCAAGTTGTCCCTACAAGCTCTGGAGCTGTGCTACTGAATTAGACTAAAGGCTGCACACCTGAACAACTGGCTCTGTGAACTCACCTTTCTCCACTGATCAGCTATTAGCCTAGCAACGCTAACTTTCAAACTGACGTAACGTACTCAATATTCTGTGGGCTGTCCATCATTGCTCCACTGGTCCTCCCTCCACCACAACCTCAGGGTTATTCACCACCTGGCTCCTTTGTCGCTCTCCTCTGCTGCTGTGGTCTCTCCCGGCTCACGGCGATGTTGTATGGTCCTCCAGAGCAAGTCTGTGAATACGGACGGTGCTATTCCCTCTGTGCGGACTGACAAGCGCTCCATTTATTCTTTGTTTTGTTTGTTCCACTTTGTTAAGTGCTAAGATGATACAAGAGGCCTTCGTTGAGGCAGCTGACTCCTTGTTTCAGGATTTTAAAAACAAACTACAAATATTATTACAATCAAAGCTCTTCAGCTTTCAAGAAGTACAGTTACACATCGCTGTGAAATAACGCCTGAAGATTTGACACGGCAGCTTTGGAGAGACATTGCAGATTTTTTTTTTTATATATATCGGCCGATATATCGGAATATTGGATTTTTAAATCACCAAATATTTGTATCGGTATTAGCCTTAGAAATCCTTTATCGGTCGGGCTCTACTCCTTGCTGTGCCAACAACTTCCCAAGATGAGATTACATCACATCTTGGGAAGAATCCTTTATCTTTCTCATTGAAAGTAAAGGTGGGTTTACCATAGCCAGCTTTGCCTCAAGAACTTACACTCTAGATCATTGCCTTCAATCTTCTCCAGCAAACCAATGTAGTAGTAATTTCTTGATTTGCCCTTAAAGTTTACAACCACAAATTTGCCCACTGCAAGCTCAGTATTTTCCACAGCACTCGTGTTGGACTCGGAACTCTCACAGTCTGTGTCAAGTGGAATTGTGGTGTCACTCTCTGAGCTGCTTTCCATGATGGGCTGTTGGTTTTTTTGCACCCTGTTTCTTGAGAAGTTCTCGAGCCTTCTTCTTTTCTTTTTTCTTTGTGACTTGTTTCCAACAACAACTTATCAATTGTGTCAGTCAAGACTTGTGTCTTCACCTTTATATGTTTTCTTTTAGGCTTTGTCGCCGTCACCTTTGTGAATGGCATTATTTCTACTGGAAATATGTATCCTGGATGGCTGGGAGAGACAGCACTATCAGAAAGCAATGATGACTCTACGTGTGACACTAGGTCCTGGTGCTGGTAGGTCAGCTGAGGTAGATGGCTGGTCAGATTGCTTGTCAGGGTTGGGTCTGTCTGTGACCATGGATGGTGCATAGGCTTCCTGTGGGAAGATATCCTGGTTGAAAGGAAAGATACCAGTGGACCTGAACCCTGACAGTATGTTTCTTGGTGCCATTGCTGACAGTAAAGTCTCATGCACAATCTCTGGGATGGCATTAATGGAAGCAGTTTGTACAGGGTGGGTTCGCCTCCAACTGTCCATGGCCTTGTTGTAATATGTCTTGAATGGCCCATAGACCAATACATCCAAGGGCTGCATATTTGACAGTGCCCCCATTTGTTGACTTTACCCATTTGATAGCTGAGGTCAAGAGCTCTTTGGTCCCAGTTGGTCCCATATCTGTATCCCTTTTTGTTCCCAAATTACACTGATCAGGCATAACATTATGACCACTGACAGGTGAAGTGAAAGTTGATGCATTCGAAGCAGGAAAAAATAGGGATAAGGATTTGAGCAAGTTTGACAAGGGCCAAATTATGATAGCTAGACGACTGGGTCAGAGCATCACCAAAACTGCAGCTCTTGTGGAGTGTTCCCGGTCTGCAATGTTCAGTATCGATCAGAAGTGACGGGGCGACAGGGTCATTGGCAGCCAAGGCTCATTGATGCACGTGGGGAGCGAAGGCTGGCCCTTGTGGTCCGATCCAAAAGATGAGCTACTGTTGTTCAAATTGATGAAAAATGTAATGCTGGTTCTGATAGAAAAGTATAAGAATATACAGTGCCTCGCAATTTGTTGCGTATGGGGCATAGCCGCAGACCAGTCAGGGTGCCCATGCTGTCCACCACCAAAAGCGCCAACAATGGCCACGTCAGCATCAGAATTGGACCACGGAGCAATGGAAGAAGGTGGCCACGTGATTAATCACGTTTTTTTTTCTTCTACATCATGTGGATGGCCGGGTACCTGGGGAACACATGGCACCAGGATGCACTATGGGAAGAAGGCAAGCTGGTGGAGGCAGTGTGATGCTGTGTGACCACCTACCTAAGCATTGTTGCAGACTATGTTCACCCTTTCATGGAAATGTTATTCCCTGATGGCTGTGGCCTCTTTCAGTAGCACAATATGCCATGCCACAAAGCAAAAATGGTTCAGGGCTGAGTTTGAGGTGTTGACTTGGCTGACAAATTCCCCAGATCTTAATCAAATTGAGCATCTGTGGGATGTGCTGGACAAACTAGTCCGATCCATAAAGGCCCCATCTCGCAACTTACAAGAGTCAACTCTCTGGGGTCCAGGGTATAATTCACCATTTTTGACTACTTAAAAACTGCTTACCTTGCATGTTTGGGTGTTATTTTTTTCAGCACAACCTCATGATTGTATGCATTTTATACCATGCATCTTTGACAAAATGATTCAACTAAAATCTCATTGAGTCTTTAATAAAGGAGGGAATGTTAGTGTAGCAGTGACCACTTTCCTGGTCCCATTTTAATAGGGCTTGTTTGACAAACCCATTAGACTCAGAAAAAAAACTACAGTAGGAACTACAGTGGGAAAGTGCATTATAACATTTTAAACAAATCAGGAGAGTAACTTGGAGCCATTTCAGAGCACTTTCAGGTCCCAAGAGTAACTATGCAAAAAATTGTTTTAAAATATAAAGTGCATGACACAGTTGTGTCACTGCAACAATCAGGAAGAAAACGAAAAATATCATGGGCTGAGAGGCTGCCTGACAAGTTGAGATAAAAGTGTCGCTCCAGATGCAACACCTTAAAGCTCAAATGAAGTTTGCTGCTGATCACATGGACAAAGAAAAAACCTTCTGGAAGAAAACTCTGTGGTCAAAATGGAGTTGTCTGGCAACAATCAGTGCGTTTACATGCACAGTTTAGTCGGATTACAGCCATAGTTCGACTATGCTACTCAGTCAGACAACTGCAATTATCCGAGTATACATGCCGGTGAGAAAATCGGATTATTGGGCCGGAGCATGTCATACCCCGGTACGCTAGGCGGCGCTGTGCCCATTTCAACTAGTGGTAACAGAGACACCTCCGGGCTGACCTCTTTACGTCACCGGCTGCCTCAGCATTCAAGAAAGGTGGCGTACGAAGAGCGGGACGAAGCTCCATCTTTGTACACTTCGTATATGGTGTACATGATAATTACTCAGACTAGGTGCACAATAGCGCTCTTTCTTGCGGTGATTTCGGAGGAAAGACGCCGCCGCCGTCCGACTACTTCCGGCTCACTGCCCTGGGGAAAAATCTCGCGCCTGCGCAGAACGCAAAAATCCAATCCGATCCACTGGAATGTATACATGCAGGAGTAATGCGACTATCAATCGAATAATCTGGGTGCTGTAATTCGACTATGAGAAATCCGATCCGGTCCGGTCAGACTAAGGTGTATACATGCATCTTAAAGATCCGATCATAGTCGGACTAAGCCAGTAATTCGGTTTTCTTGAGTGTCATGTAAACGCACTGATTGATCAGCAATGTGTTTGGAAAAGAGAAGGTGAGGTCTTTAACCCTTAACCCCAAGTACACCATGCTTAGAGTCAAGCATGGTGGTGATAGTGTTATGCTGTGGGGTTGTTTTGCTGCCAGTAGATATGGTGGCCTAAATTAAAAAATGGAATAATGAAGAAGGAGGATTATCTCCAAATTATTGAGGAAAACCATCAGAAATAATCATCAGCCAGAAGATTGGGTTATGTTTGCAGTTGGGAATTCCAACAAGACAATGATCCTTGACACACATCAAAAGTGGTAAAAGAATGGCTAAAACAAACTAGAACTGAGGTTTGGGATGGCCTTCCCAAAGTTCTGACCTGAACTCCATTGTGAACATGTGGACTGTGCTGAAGAAACAAGTCCATACCAGAAAGCTAATAAATTCAGTTGCACCTCACCAAATCTGTCAAGAGGAGTTGTAAAAAAATTCAGCCAGAGGACTACCAGAAGCTTGTGGATGGCTATCAAAAGCACATAACTGAGCTAAACACAACCAAGGGACATTTAACCAAATATGAGAATTGCTGAATAGTATTAGGGGTGCACCGATCCAATATTAAGATCGGATATCGGCCCTGATATTGACAAAACGGCTGAATCGGGGATTGGTAAAATGAAACAGATCCACGGGCCGATCCAGTTTTTTTGGGTTTTTTTCGCCATCGCAGCACATCCTACATCATTTGTCAGTGTCAGTGTGTCGCATGCTGGAAGAGCGCAAGTTGTTGTTTGATCAACTTTTTATTAGTTTATTCTCAGGTTCAGCTGCTATGTTTTATTTTGTATTCCCGTTTGCAGGATGTTACACTTACTCACGTCACATTTCTCCGCTGATTAGCTAGTAGCCCTGCCATCAATTGTTAGCCTCACCGATCAGCTGTTAGCCTAGCAACGCTAACTTTCAAACTGACGTACTCAATACTATGTGGGCTGTCCATCGTTGCTCCATTGGTCCTC
This sequence comes from Diplodus sargus, assembly GCA_903131615.1. Lineage (NCBI taxonomy): Eukaryota > Metazoa > Chordata > Actinopteri > Spariformes > Sparidae > Diplodus > Diplodus sargus. Next base: position 2,937,964 of record CAEMYA010000021.1, read on the forward strand.
CCTCCACCACGACCTCAGGTTTATTCACCACTGGGCTGCTTTGTCTCCTCCTCTGCTGCTGCGGTCTCCCCGGCTCGCAGCGATGCTGGATGGTTGCCCCCGCTGTGTGCTACGGTGCTACTGACTTCGGTGCTAGTGTTCCCTCCGTGCTGACAGACAGGCGTTACATTCATTCTTTGTTTTGTTTGTTCCAGGGAAGATGAATGATTTAATGACCTGACATCACTTTTGTGCATGCCACATAGCTGTTTTGCATGTATGCACCATAACCTTTTACTCCCATCCCATGGAAACCGTTGACACTTAATATTCATTCAGAATAATTATAATCAGAATGAATAAATATTTTTCATATAAACATAGCCATTGACTCAGAAGTGAAATCCACAACTCACGTCTCAGGCTGCTGCAGGAGGCTTTTCATGACTTTGACCTGCTGGAAGTGACAGGACATGTCAGTGGCCAACACCATCTCCACCACCAAATTACGCAGTTCTCTGAAAGAGTGAATGAGAGGGAAATATCTCAACAACTTCTACCCACCCAAACAAAGCCATTCCTTAATGAAAATATATAGTAGCTGTATAGCTTTACTGCTATCTCACAAGACAACATCTCAATGTATGTTTTTTCCCCCAACAGTCTTTCTTCAAGATAAAACCACAATTTGTGTTGCAAAATTAGTAGGGGTGCACACACAGATGTCACACACACAAACCTTTGATGAAAATCACAAGACCTTTCCTGTTTAGTTTAGCCTTTCAAGCGAATAAACACATACAAACATACCCACAGACAAAATGGAGTAACCATCCATAAATACACTTGAAAGTATCATAAAAGTTGGTTACTGGAGAAGAGGTCATTTGGATTGAGTGATTTAGCAGTGGAATTAAACAATCTGTAGAGGCATTATATGCTAATCATATTCTTATTAGAGGGAAAGCACCCTACTGCAAGGCTGTTTTAAGTTCACTTTTAGTTGTCATATATAGAAATAATCTGGGTCAAATGTGTCAGATGCTAATAAAAAAAATGTCATGCTATGACACTGTAATATTCCCCGACAATGCAAAATCTGATCTTATCTCTTGCAAACTGCTTTACTGGTCAAAATACACTACCTCAGCCAAAACAAACATATTTTGTTTGACTCCAGACTGTTAAGCAGCACATTAAAAATCAATTCCTGCATTTCTAGCATCGGGCATTTTCCAGCTGTGAACATTCACACTTTGTTATCCATAATGTTGTGGAAAAGATTGCCTGACATTTAGAGCTGACATTTAGTCTTGTGTGGCAACTTAATCTGTACTTTATACTCATTTTTCACAAATCACATTTCTTTTTTTCACCCTCAGCTGCACTGGTTTATGGCCAGACTAAACTATGATGACAAACATGGCAAACATTGTAACTATGAGCATGTTAACATGCAAAAGATTTCTGTTTATGGAGGCCAAGATGGTGGCACTGTAGTAAGACGGGTTTTTCGCGCTCTGTCAGGTAAATTAGGAGGTTTGTGGTCAAGCAATCAATATAAAATGTAAGATACGCATTGGCCACAACACAAGTGACTACTTTACATATTAAACTAAAGTTAAGTCGAATGGGAAAGTGGTAAGGCAGGAAAATATCGTTCACAGCCACAGAGATGGAGGAAGCTAACGGCGATACACCTGGTACATCAAACGAGGCCGAGGCTCCATCAAGGGTTTGAAGGTCCCTAGTGGACATTAGTTAATGGAGGACATAAACTGGTTTGAGGCTAACCAAGACCCTTAAAATATCTGCCTCGCTGTCCCACTTCAAGACACTCTGGTTAAGCCTCCTCCAAAGAAGGTAAAGACAGGTGGCGGAGAGAACGCGGAAATACTGGAAGAAATTTGCGTGCTCTCTGAAAAGCATGATGACACCTTCTGTACTATCTCCGCCATAAAGACAACAACGGAGTTAACTTCGAAGCACTTTGAGAAATTAGCTGCAACCGTCCAGCAACTTACTCTGGACATTAACCAACAAAAACAAACAGTGGACAGCTTGAAAAACGCGATTAAAAAGCTGCAAACTGAAAACAAGACACTCAAAGCGGACATCACGGAGTGCCAGCGGTACAGCCGGAAATGGTCCCTGAAGGTGCACGGTGTGAAGGAGGAGGAGGGAGAGGACATACGGCGCAAGATTATCGACATCCTAGGCAATGTGACTCCAAAACTCCGCAACAATCTGGAAGAGGGCCTGGACATCGCACATTATGTTGGTCAGCGGCGGCAAGACGGATCAAGTAGGTCCACCATCATCCTTTTTGCATTGAGACGTCTTCGGGGCGCGATTTGGAGAGGGGCGAAAGGCTCAAAGTTTCTGCTCGAAAAAAAACTGAGAATCTCCACTGTCACCAGAAAACAAGGCAGCGAGAGAGAAACTGTGGCCCCTGGTTAAGAAAGCAAGAGGAGAGGGGAAGAAAGCCTCCTTTAGCGGCCTGTTTGCGTTCATAAACGGGAGGAAGATTGATCCTTCAGAGACAACCTGAATGCAGTTAGAATGAGTAATGTAAGCTCACCTGTACTCAGGTTACTTCATCTATACACTCCTTCTCGAGTATAGTGTGTTCTAAGCTCCTACACTGCACTTTGTTAACATGGTAAAAATAAGAAGCCTTGTATAAGATTATTATTAATAGACCTTTAATCATCCTCATTTCTCTCCAAATGGTGCTTAATGTGTTTGGTTTTTTTTCCTGGTTATGCAATAAGAGTTTACTGACACATAATTTGCCACTTGTACAAAGTTAATTATGTCCTGCTCAATATTGAATAGGCATTTTTCTTTTCCTTTTTGTTGTTTTCACAGACAACAGCAACAATGTCTGCATCTAACCCATGATATCTGGGAGATATTCTAAGTTCTTTATAGAGGTATCCTTTCCGTTGACATATTTTGGGTTTATGGAAATAATCTCTACTATTACATTTATTATATCTCATAATGTTAAAAATCATATAAGCTTATATTCTGCCTATGCTGAAACTTGATTTACTCTAGTCTCAAGTTCATGGTAGTTAATGTTACAGAATTATTGTACTTCTTGGCGTTGGCCTGTTTAAACGGTTGTTATCATCACCTCACTTCTGATGGATTTTCTTCAGCACATTCCAAGATTTTCAGTGTCCAATTGTTTAAAGGTATACTTTTTTATTTATTTATTTTTTCTCTCCTATTTTTCTGTCTTATGGATTTTAAGTTTAACTCTCTTAATGTTATGTCGCTAAATGTCAGGGGTATAAGGGACATCACTAAGAGGAAAGCGATTTTTTTGCTTTGCAGGAGAACTGAGGCTGACTTAATTTTACTCCAAGAAACACATTCTTGCAAGTCAGATACAAAGTTTTGGAGAATACAATGGGGTAACGTAGTTCACTTTAGTCATGGCACTAACCACTCAGCTAGGGTACTAATTTTTCTACATAAGTTTAAAGGGGATGTTCTTGAAACAGTGCCTTCTGATAATGGTTGATGGATTGCGATAATATTTAAACAAGACAATGCAATGTTCATCCTTATATATATGGGTTCCAACAAGATTTTATTTAATGAAATAATAGCAAAACTGACAGAACTGCACCAGAAATACAATGGTTCACATATAATTTTGTGTGGGGACTTTAATGAATGTCCAGATGATATGTTAGATAGATACCCTCCTAGATTAAATCAAACTTCTCAGAACAATAATCTCATCTCACTACTTTGCTCCAACCTCTCCTTGACTGATGCATTGCGCTTTTTTAATCCCTCTATAAAAGAATACACCTGGTTAGAGGACTATCCTTAAAATCTAAAATTGACCTATTTCTAATTTCATCTTCTTCCCTTTAATATGTAAAAGATGTTAGCCATCTATATGCCCCCTTATCAGATCATAAGCAAATCATTCTGAAGCTAGGTTCTAATCAGGAAACCTTTGGTATGCAAGGTTATTGGAAATTCAATAATTCTCTTCTAAAGGATGTGTCTTTCAATAATGCCGTTAAAAAACTTGTACAAGATATTCTTAATGATGACCTTAATGATAAGTATAAGAAAAAATGGGAGTTCTTCAAATATAAAGTAAGGTACATTGCTATCAAAAGAAGTAAGGAATTAAAGAATGAAAAACACATCTGATGTACAGTCTTAACCTTTTACTCAATAAAGAACACATTTCTTTAGAAGAAGGAGCTTGAAGTAAAGAACATCCAGTTACAGCTGGATCAGTTTTATCTAGACTTGGCAAAAGGTGCATTTATTAGATCGAGGGCTAAATGGCTAGAGGAAGGAGAAAAGAACACTAATTACTTTTTTGCTCTAGAAAAACGAAATGTGAAAAGATAGTCACTAACGGCCCTTAATATCAACAGAGTACCCTCTAAAGATCCACATTTGATAAATGAGTTTGTTTCTGATTTCTGTGGAAAATTATATAATTCTAACTTTAATGCAAAGGATTGTGCAAGTTTTCTAGGAAAAATTCAGACTAATATTCCCTTAATTACTGAGGATTTCAAATCTATATGTGCCTCTGACCTGTCAGCTATTGAACTTAAAAATGCATTATTCTCAATGAAGAAAGGTGAGTCACCAGGTATTGATGGCCCATCTGTCAAATTCTATACTCACTTTTGGGAATCTATTCAAACCCCACAATTATGTATGTACAAAGAATGCATTAGTCAAGGAGAGATGACAGCTACAATGAAGCAAGGTATTATATCTTTTATTCCCAAACCTGATAAAGACCCTTTAATAATAGAGAATTGGCAACCTATTACTCTTCTATCAATTGATTATAAAATTTGGGCATTAGTCTATGCCAACAGGTTAAAATCAGGGCTAGACTTGATTATTGCCGAAACTCAAACAGGTTTTATGAAAAATCAACATATTAGCAGTAACATTAGACTCATTTTAGACTTATTGGACTATGCAAATGAAGTTCAGACTAAGGCTCTTATTTTGTTCTTAGACTTTTATAGGGCCTTTGATACAATTGAACACAACTTTCTTTTTCAATCCCTCAAGTATTCGGTTTTGGGAATAACTTTGTTGATATCATCTGTATGTTTTATAAAGACATTAACAGCTCTGTGATAATCAATTTGAACACATCCAAAAGATTTCAAATTAACAGAGGTGTCTGACAAGGCTGCCCTATATCCCCATTTTTATTTCTTTTAGTCACTGAGTTATTGTCAATCAATATAGTAAACAATGAGAAATTTGAAGGTATCTCTATTTTTGGCAGAGAATTAAAAATACTAAAATACAATACTGCATAAGATATACCCAGTAAGTAGTGTTATTGCTAAGTTTGTAGATGTTGATGTTTCCTGTACTTTTTGTAATCATATCACAGAAACAACTTCACATCTGTTTTTTTATTGTGATATATCTAAAAAGTTTTGGAGTGATGTTGAATCTCATTTTTTTGATGCTGCTAACGCTGTCTACTCTCTTACCCTTAAAGATTTTATTTGCTACCATGTCAACCCAGAAGATAAGGCTCTTGCAGGTCTAATGAACTTTGTTATCCTATATGCCAATTTTTTTATTCACAAACAAAAATTTGCAAAATCATTCCCTAAAATTGCTACTTTTCCCTGGAACTGAACTCTTTGCTTAAGTCCCTGACTTTCTTAACAAAAAAAGTAATGCCTTATTGAGTCATTATGAAAAGTTTTTCCCTGAAACCTCTGTATGAACTACTATTACTATTATCATTTTATTTAATCTAGGAATTTTATTTATTTTTTGTATTATTATTTAATTTGTATTCTCTTTGATTTATTTATCATTTATGTCTCCAATGTGCTGATTGTTACTGTATACCTTGTGGTTTTGTACACTTAAATGCTTTAACATGCTGGGGTTAGCATTCAGCTCAAAGAACTGCTGTACTGCAGCATTTGACTCTTTTGTTATACCCAGTACAGAAGCCAAAATTACCTCCAGTCTTCTTTGGAAAGATTAGAAAGGATGTTCATTTCATCGTCATCCTGTAGAAGACGATAGGCAGCACTGACATGGTGGCTCTCCAGAACAGCTCGGTCGTTGTACAACATTGCTGTGTCTGACCTGCAAATCCCACAAAGGAACATTCATTATAGGCCCATCTTTTTTCAAAAAACATTTGCTTTAAAGGTATACAATAATGATAATAATAGAAAAAAACAATGATGCAAAAAGAAAAGAAAATTTGGATAAAATTATCAAGCAACCTCCATCTTCATAATTTTCTCATCAAGTGATGCTGGGGGGAAATTACCTTGTCTGGATATGAAAATTATTGGTTGTCCCTGTATGTTCATAGTCATGGATGGCAGCTGCAAAAATTATGGCAAAGATTTCCAAGTCAGATAGCCAGTGCTGATAGAGAGAGAGAGAGAGAGA
>CAEMYA010000021.1:2949068-2971069 GCA_903131615.1 Diplodus sargus
AGTCACAGCTTGTCCATAACAAACACCATGTTCAGGCATAAGGGTGTCCATATGTGCACGTGGCACCAGGACACCCTAGGCCGGAGGTCAATGATCGACTTTGTGGTCGTGTCATCTGACCTCCGGCTGTATGTCTTGGACACTCGGGTGAAGAGAGGGGCTGAGCTGTCAACTGATCACCACCTGGTGGTGAGTCGGATCCGCTGACAGGGGAGGAAGCTGGACAGACCTGGCAGACCCAAACGTATTGTGAGGGTCTGTGAGTGAGGGAGCTCATTGGGGACATTGAGTCCGAATGGACCATGTTCTCCACTTCCATTGTTGACGCGGCTGTCCAGAGCTGTGGCCGTAAGGTCTCCGGTGCCTATCGTTGCGGCAATCCCCAAACCCGGTGGTGGACTCCGGAAGAAAGGGATGCTGTCAAGCTGAAGAAGGAGTCCTATCAGGCCTGGTTGGCCCGGGGGACTCCTGACGTAAGAGTACCGGCAGGCCAAGCGTGCTGCAGCACGGGCAGTCGTGGAAGGAAACACTCGGGTCTGGGAAAAGTTCGGGGAGGCCATGGAGGAGGACTACTGGTCGGCCTCGAGGAAATTCTGGCAAACCATCCAGCGCCTCAGGAGGGGGAAGCAGCCCTCCACCAACACTGTTTACAGTGGAGGTGGGGAGCTGTTGACCTCGACTGGGGACATTGACGGGCGGTGGAAGGAATACTTCGAGGATCTCCTCAATCCCACTGACACGCCTTCCATAGAGGAAGCAGAGGCTGGGGACTCAGAGGTGGACCCATTAATCACTCAAGCCGAAGTCACTGAGGTAGTTGGGAAGCTCCTCAGTGGCAAAGCACCGGGGGTGGATGAGATTCGCCCTGAGTACCTCAAGTCTCCGGATGTTGTGGGGCTGTCTTGGTTGACACGTCTCTGCAGCATCGCGTGGCAGTCGGGGACAGTGCCTTTGGACTGGCAGACCGGGGTGGTGGTCCCCCTATTCAAAAAAGGGGATCGGAGGGTCTGTTCCAACTATCGGGGATCACACTCCTCAGCCTCCCTGGGAAAGTCTATTCCAGGGTACTGAAGAGGAGAATTCGGCTGATAGTCGAACTTCGGATTCAGGAGGAACAATGCGGCTTTGGTCCGGGCCGTGGAACACTGGACCAGCTCTGTACCCTCCACAGGGTGCTCGAGGGTTCATGGGAGTTTGCCCAACCAGTCCACATGTGCTTTGTGGACTTTGAGAAAGCATTCGATCGTGTCCCTCGTGGCATTCTGTGGGAAGTGCTCCGGGAGTACGGGGTCTCAGGCCCTCTGTTCAGGGCTGTATGGTCCCTGAACGACCAGAGCAGGAGCTTGGTTCACATTGCTGGCAGTCAGTCAGACCTGTTCCCAATGCATGTTGGACTCCGGCAGGGCTGCCCTTTGTCATCAGTTCTGTTCATTATTTTTATGGACAGAATTTCTAGGCCCAGCCACGGGCCGGAGGGGGTCTGGTTCGGGAGCCACTGGATTTCATCTCTGCTTTTTCGCGGATGATGTGGTCTTGTTGGCTCCTTCGAGCCAGGACCTCCAGCATGTCCTGGGGCGGTTTGCAGCCAAGTATGAAGCAGCTGGGATAAGAATCAGCACCTCCAAGTCCGAGGCCATGGTTCTCGACCGGAAAAAGGTGGCTTGCTCCCTCCAGGTTGGGGGAGATTTCCTGCCTCAAGCGGAGGAGTTTAAGTATCTCGGGGTCTTGTTCACAAGTGATGGAAGGATGGAACATGAGATTGACAGGTGGATCGGTGCAGCGGCAGCAGTAATGCGGTCATTGTATCGGTCTGTCGTGGTGAAGAGAGAGCTGAGTCGAAAAGCGAATCTCTCGATTTACTGGTCAATCTACGTTCCTACCCTCACCTATCGCCATGAACTTTGGGTCATGACCGAAAGAATAAGATCCCGGATACAAGCAGGCAAAATGAGTTTCCTCCGCATGGGGGCAGGGCGCTTCCTTAGAGATAGGGTGAGGAGCTCTGTCACCTGGGAGGAGCTCAAAGTAGAGCCGCTGCTCCTCCACATCAAGAGGAGCCATCTGAGGTGGCTCGGCCTCTGTTTTCGGATTTCCCCGGGATGCTTCCCTCGGGAGGTGTTCCTGGCATGTCCTGCTGGGAGGAGACCCCGAGGAAGACCCAGGACACGCTGGAGTGACTATGTCATGTGATCCTCCCGAAAGAGCTGGAGGAAGTGTCCAGGGAGAGGGAGGTCTGGGTGTCCCTGCTCAGGCAGCTGCCCCCGCGACGAAAAATGGATGGATGGATGGATGTGTCTTGAGTTTTGTCTGCATAACTATAAGTAATTGATCAATCACACAATTTGTATGTGACTGTGTTTTTGTACTTTTCTTTAATCACAGATGTGTAGCCTGCTAATCAGAATCTACAACCATTAAGTTTAGGAACCCCAATTTAATAATTTTTTATTCTTATTGATTATTATATTATATATTATAATACACAAACTAATTTACACTTCATGTTAACAAATCCAACAAATGAAACTAAAACACAAATGATAACACATTTGCCAGACCAAGAGTACCATTTAAAAAAAAACACTATGGCCCTCATTTATCAATCTTGCGTGAAAACGGGTGCAGATCTGTGCGCAGAATTGGTCTTACAACAGGACACACGTGTGATTTATGAAACGTTCGTATCTGACCAGTTCCAGTGTACGAATGATCGGGTCTTGATAAAAGCGGCGGCTGAATTCGATTGTTATTAACATGTTACGCCCTTAAATATTCCTGGTTCGGAGGCTTCGCCCACTGAGGTCAAACATGGAGAGAAGAAACACTGGCAAGAAGATAAACTTTTCCAAGATGGAGATCGGCATCCCTGCAGCGCCGGCACATCAGAGGCTCCATTCACTAATGAAATGTTGTGCAAAACTAAACAGGCCAAAACAATATGGCACACTTTCTCTGGGGTATACAGCAGCGTTCCCCCTGCTGGTCCGAGACGGAGCCACCTGCCAGTGGGGTTATTAGGTATTCCGTTAATTAGTTGTCATGTTATCATATTTTAATTTACAAAAATGTGGTATCAGTAAAAACGTGGGCTTTTTTTAATTAAAATGTTTGTATTTTGTTTTATTCGTTTTAAGAATCCATTTTGATCTTTTCTAAAAATGTGACTGCTTATGCTTAATGACAGCTGAGGTTTGTTTAATAATTATTTTCAGACTCAGCCAGATTTTGCTGTGCTGCACCGCAAATCCACAGACTCAGATTTGCATACACGAGCTCAGACCTGATGTGAGATCTGATCATAGTTTCCGCTCACGTCCAGACTGATAAATGCCGAAGCTTGAGTGGAAATGGTCGTACGCACGGTTTTCTGCCGTACATTTATTTGATAAATGAGGGCCTTTGTGTGTGTTTGCTCATGGTTCTTTATATCGTCAGAATAGGCTTTAGTTGCCACACAACTGCTTGTACTATTGCTGAGTGATGTGGAAGCATTATGTTTAAAGTAGAATGATTTCAGCCAGCCTTCTCTACCACTCCAAGGCTACTGACCAGGAACCATGCTGTGTGGCATGGTAAGTTGCATGTCAGCTTTCAAAAATACCACTTCACTAACATGCCTTGGCACTTTTGAAGTTTCTCACTGCGGAGCCATTCACATCGAGAGATGCTAAAAAGTCATTCATTATATCCCCATACCTAATTTCAGCCAATTTCTACATCCAATGATAGCTGATGGATGTGATACAGAAAAAAACAAAAAACAAAAAAACATCTGTTCGCCACAGTGTAGCTGCGGAATTTCCAAATTTCATTAACTGTTGACATCACGAGCAAACGATGCAAGCCTACAACCAGTAAAACAAATACAATTGCTTTCAAACCGGAAGTAAAAAAGTGGGCAGAGCAGCATAAGGTCAATAGGCCCGCCATGATAATATCACGGTCTGACAGTGGCAGTCGGTTGTTGTGTTTGTGTTTTCCCCCTGTTTGTCTTCCCCAACCTTTTCCCTCACCTGCTCCTGTTTACCTGTGTCTGGATCCGTGGGCATCACAGCAGTCTCTGCAACAGTGGAGAGGCGCACATGCAAATCATTCCACTCATCATCCCCTGCTACATAGCCCCGGTCTAGTCGCCACTCCTGTGCCAGATTGTTCCACCAGTTACGGTGACTTAATCAAGGGCCATTGTGTTAGCTTTATGATTTCCTAGAATTATTATTCTACGTTCCACGGATATCCTAGTGTGTTTTCCTCGGTGAGCTCCGTCTCATGATTGTATTTTTTATTTCTACCTCGTGGCAGAAAAACTCCAGTGCCTCTCCATCCCGGCTTCCAGAGTTCCACCTGAGCAGTTCCCAGATGACCTTGCCTGCCTGCCTGCTTAAAATAAACCTGTTACACCCAACCACTGCCTCCGCTCTCTCTGCATTTGGGTCCTGACAAAGACTTGCCATAACAGGTTATATCGATTTAAAGGATAACTCCTGGATAATGTTTTGATGCTTTGACTTTTCTGATCGACACTTTTATGCAAAAAGTGCAATAGGGCTTTAAATATATTATAAACTAAACTTAGTTAACTTAACTTATTAACTTCCGGAAAGCATTCTTCTCCTTTGTCAAAAACTTGCATCTATATTATCACAACCCAACTCGACCATCAGTCCTTTGTTCTCAGATTGTGGTGTGTTATGCTAGTAACAACTTATGTAGCCTTGGGCCACCATCTCAGAAGAGACATAATTTGAGTACATTTTAAAGACACAACTCCCCCCGGACACAGAAAAAGCCCTCATGTGAACTATTTTTATTTTCACATTTATCTATGTTTAACACAGCATCTCAATTTGGGGGGAATTGGGGCCGAACATTTAGTGCATAATACCAAACCATTATTCTGGGACCTATTCAAACTTCTTCTTTGTCCACCGTAGAATCGTTGTATTACCATTTATCAGTGACTGTGATAACCATCTAGTTTACCTATGAAGCAGGTTTAAAAGACTATATGTGCAACAGTGATGACAGATGACAAACAATCACAAATTATCTGAAGTGACTGATAAAACAGATGTTTGTTGGCATACCTTGAAATGATTGATCAAGTCATATCTGGTGAGAAGCTCGTAGAAGACAATTTTCAGTGCGTGGTCTCCACTAGCATCATTCAGTGCAAACACATTGAACGACCAAATGTCCACATGCTAGAACAGATACATACAAACAAGGTTCATTAGCACATGGACATCAACAAACTCATTCATCTGTTCAATGCAGAGTGGATCCAAATTTAAGCCCAACAAAGATTTCCATTGCCCACATGTGCCAGGGAACTTAATCTGGCGGAATTCTTCTTTGTCTTTGCATAAAGATGTAATATGAACACTTCCCACATTGCCAAAGCACTCCTTAGTGCTGCTTTGTTCTTTAAGAACAGTTCATCCATCCCTTCTGTATTTTTCCATCTGCAGGTACAGAGAGCAAAGTTCTGCCATCTTCCCCTGTGTCCACCTGTTCGCTACTCTGTCCTCCCCCGTCGTGTCTCAGAGTGTCTCCTGGTATATTCTGGTTTTTGTTTCTCATTGATTTGCTCATGTTTTGTTATGATTTCCCTTTGTTTTAGCTCCTAGTTGCTACATTCTCTTTTGTCCATAGTGACTTGTTTTTGGATTCCTTGGTCTCTTGTTTTATTGTATTTCAGCCTTCTCATTGATTTGCACTTTGCTTTTGTTTTGCACTTTGTTTTAACTCTTAGTTGCTACTTTCTCTTTTGTCCCTAGTGACTCTTTTTTTTTTTGGTTTCCTTGGGCTCTTATTTTTTTGTATTTCAGCTTGGTTTAACAAACTCGCTTTTTGTTCCCATATTTCCCGCCTTCTGTGTCTGTCTGCATTTGGGTCCTCACCTTGCCATAAATTGCCATAAAACCATACATTTTAGAACTTAGCATGCACATACCATTAAAAAAAGAAATGCTCTATACTACTAGTATGTCAATCTATTTCAAGCATTTCTTTATACACAAACCAACATTTCACACATTGATACCTTGAGCACAGTGATGACAGTTGGTGGATAATTGAGACCAGCCATGTTGGAAGTTCGTCTGTACATCCTGTCACAGAGATACAACACACACACATAGACACATGCCAGAACATAATGTAAAAGCAAGCCAACACACACTAAATAACCCACTGCCTAGTATGGTAAGAATCAGAACTGAACTTAATTCCTGAAGTGCACTTACTTGAATTTTGTTTTCAACACATTTGTTATACATTTTAAAATGCGTGCTTAGAAAGACAATTTTAACAACAACAATAAAATATCTTAAAATACACATTTCAAAATCGTGAAGTTTTCTATGTGTTTCTGGTTAAATTCAATTATTGTATTATAGTGTTGCAAACACTGAGTTTAATTTTAAGTGACAAGTTCTCGAGGAGGTACGAACATCATGCGGGCAAACCTTGACCTTTGTTGTAAGGCTGACTTGAATGACAAGGTTGCCCTCTTGTTGCATTCAGACAGAGGCATTTAAAGCTGCCTGTATGGAAGCACTGTCTACTGAAGCTGTAAAATATAATTTGGACATTGAGAAAGACTTGTGAGGATTATCATGGCAACAGTTTCCTGAACGGTCAAGCGAGCCGAAATCTCACAACAAGCACGACGAAAACAGAAGAAGATTAACGCCAAAAGAAGCTCGACGATGCCCAGCTCACCATGTACCAAATATCGATTAGATGTGGAAGTGGTAACAACAAGAAAGGCTGCAGCAGACGATGCAGCAGAGGCTCCAGGTGGTCTGACAGCCCTATGGGGGAATGAGTACATTTCACACTTCAGCCTGAGAGCAGGAGGTGGCAGAATGGACCCCAGTGACGGCCCAGCCTGCTACACACACACACGCGATGTAAGGTCACAATTATATTATTATAATAATGAACATGGAGGATTTGGAAAACTGCCACAACTAATTGTAAATATGGCAGGAAAATATATTTCAAGTTGAGTCTGGAGCTACATTATCTTGCCCAACCCTCCTAAAAAAGTGTTGTAAAACCAAGGTTACATCCCTATGACAGAAGCCTATACCACACGCTTATCATGCACACTTGATGATACCATGACGGAACACTATTTCTTGTTATCTGTACACTGTCCCAGCAACATGATGGAAAGAGATCTAATGTGTCATTTTGACATTGTGCTAATTTTACATTCAGAGGAATTGGAGATAACTGAAATGCATGTGGATGCACAAAAGCTGAAATTCAGCTCAGCTGCATTGATGTCTGTCTATGAGTTGTCTCTGGTGCCATCTGGTGGTCTATCTGTGGCATTACAACTCACCTCGTTTGCACACACCCACAGCAATCATGCATCCTGTGACATGAAGACGGACTCATCACACTGTACAGAAGATGTAACTAGAGGACCAAATGACGGTTTTTAAAATGAAGGAAAGTATGGAAGTACAAAGGTTGTGAGCTCATTCCTATTATGAATGTTTAACAATTTGGTGAATCAACAAGTGACTGTTGGCATGGCTGACTCATCAGAGTTGGCTTGATAAAAGACACCACACCACTGGTAAATTCGATTTCCAAAAATGATTTAATCTCGCAGCTCTTCTAGACATTAGGCTCATCTCAGATCAGCCAGTTCTGTGCAGAATTGATCAGCAGCGATCGCCACGCAATGCATTCTGGTTAGATTTGTACACATGTTGGGAATGGTAATCACAGGATCTAGGTTTACAGTTTCTGGAACCAGGCTCTGCAGTTGCACTCTATCAACTGCAAATGCAGGGCCAGATCTAACAGCTGATTGGTTTAGATGTTGAGTCAGCAATATGACATTTTAGAAACTTTTTTTTTTTTCGGAATTCAAGAGATGTTTTTCTTGTGGTATGTGAGGATTCATATGTGATACCTCGACAGTATAAGAATTTAACAGATCAATATATAACTCTTGTATTTCTATCCTTTGTGTTTGACTTTAAATGTATTCAATTTATTAATGTAGTCTGAGATGGACATGTCTGCTCAGATGACTAACAAACAGCAGCAAACTGATATGAAGCTGATTTACATGATAATTTATGTAAAATGTTGGTTGATCCATGAACAGATATAACAGATGGCATGTGTAGAGTTTTCATGGGCAGTGGTGTCATAATTAACAACAACTGAAGACTATGTACATTCTAATTAATATGTCTGATAACATTTAAATAAATCACAATCAGATCTAGCAGGCTGTGGGTGTTTTTGTGATTTCCTATAAAGATGCTGTTTGACTTGATTGTAGATTTTTGGCTCTGCCCTGCAGCTGCTGCATGGTCTTGTCCCCTATCCAGCCTGAATCCAGGCTGATGCTGATCATGATTGATTTATATTAATATTTTTTATTATAAATTTTAACAATTACTATTAGTAGATATTTATCGAAAATAACTAAACCTGCCTTACCATTGTACTCAACAATCTTCTGAAATGTTCATCAAAATACAGCTATTAATGTGACTCCAAATCAGCAAATCTGAAATGTGAATTATTAATAAATGGGTGTAACAATAATGTCACTCAGATATCATTGAATCTATCCAGGATTTCATAGAAACATCACTACTGGTGATCTGTTTTTTGTCGACAGCTGGCTGTGTGTCAGATTCTTTCCTTTTAAATATACACCTGCAGCATCATGCAGTTGCTGAAACAATTAGTCCATCTTTAAATTGAGAGCATGATGTGGGCAATAGCACACGTGGCACAGTAGCTTTGGTCAGTATCTGACTCTGTGCTCTGCTACACACATACAGGTCAAATTTTACATAAAGTT
Source organism: Diplodus sargus (assembly GCA_903131615.1). Lineage (NCBI taxonomy): Eukaryota > Metazoa > Chordata > Actinopteri > Spariformes > Sparidae > Diplodus > Diplodus sargus. The sequence goes on from CAEMYA010000021.1 coordinate 2,957,917, forward strand.
TTAGTTTTTTTTTTATGGTGGACTTTTTCAGAATAAAGCAGTCCTCACAGATTATCCTAGGCTCTGTCAGAGCTTTCAGGATATTTTCATTTGAAGTTGTTCAAAGTTCAAGACAATGTACACAAATACAATACACGAGGAACAGTCCATAAAGTTGTTGTGTTTGATGTCTTTTTCTATGAACATTGGTATGATAGGACACCATACGACTGATGAGAAGTTATGGAATGCCACTTAATGCAATAAGCCAAGCCATTTCAAGGTGTAATTGCAGTAACGTGCAGTTAACACTGTGTGTACTGTGTGTAAAATGCCTACTGATGAAATAAAACCAATGAATGGGGTAAAACAGCCAGTGGAAAGTACAAAATATGAGCTCATGCAAAACCAAATAACTTTTAGATGTGACAGAACTACAGTAATACTACAGAGGACCAAAATGTGCTTGCAAGAAAGTAAAAACTAATTGAGGTACACTTTTCTGAAATCAAAAAAAAAAACTGTTGAATATTTTACTCTGAAACTGGTGAGTTTCAGAATAAAAAGGATCACAAAAATTATGAAACTTCAAAAATAGGCTATATGGTTTTTAAAGATCCATGAATTTGATAGAAGTTTCAACATGATGAACTGGGAAAAATTCTGGATTTTCGGTGAATTGGCATGGAATTAACTAATATAAAAAATGTACTTTTGGGAGCTGTAAATTGGTCACCATCTCAAAGTCAAAAGTTGTTAAAATCCTCATAGTGGGGCGGCTTAACAGCATAATTCCAAAGAATCGTGCACTTTGTGATAAAAGCGTGAAATTTGGTACACTTATAGTAGAGTTCTCAACGGGTCAGGCTGAAAAGATGCGCAAATGAGCCGGGTCGGGCCGGGCCTCGGGCTTCCTTTTTTATAAAACACATTTCATAAAACACATTTCTTGCAGGTTGTGAATTATATAGGCTATTGTTTGCTGTGAATCATCGCTGTTCACGTGTTGTGAAGAGTAAGTCTGGCTGCTGCTTCATGAGGAGGAGCAGACGCAGAACTGACGCCGCTGCGTGACATACTCGCGCCTATAGCCTGGCTGGAGAAGATGGAATTGGCTAAAAGTAAACTTGCCACAGGCGAATTCACTCTTGCTTTTCGAGGAGTGGGGAAATCGTCTGTTTCTGTCCCTCCAGATAAATGTTCCCACTGGTCGAAGCGCGGTGTCTTCTTTGCAGCGGGAGCTGCTGCTGACGTTGATACAGCACCTGTCTCCAGGCTCGCGTCACCTTTCCGTCTGCTGTCTGTCTGATCATGATAACAAGTGTATGAGGAAAACAATTCAGGCGCGCGGGGGGTCGGGTTCGGGCCGGGTTCGGGCAGACAATTAATGCTGGTGTGTCGGGCTGCGTCCGGTTCGGGCTTAAAACCGGCGGGCCGGGTCGGGTTGTAATTTTCAGGCCCGTTGAGAAATCTAACTTATAGCCAAACACAGCCCAAACAAAATTAGATATCGGGCCATCGCAAATTTTCAATATGGCGGCCGTGGCAGCCATTTTTCAAAATGGCCGCCATTGACTACCATTTTCATGTGAATTTTCTTTTGTGTGTTGATTATAATATGATATTGATCATATAGTTAGCTACATTTATTTACCTCTTTGGAGTTCGTACATTAATTATACAAATCAATTTCAGGATGGCTGTTATTTTTCAAGATGGCCACCATGACTGGTTTGAAAATCGTTACTGCTTCGAAGTTGCATGGATTCCTGTGATATGAACGATATTGGGATCAAATCACACATTTTTGTGATTAGGAATTCAGGTGGCAACTATAGTATTTAGCCTATTTGGAAGCTCACAATGCAAGATAGGCCTAACTGACAATAGTAACTGTCCAAACATGGGGTCAATCGTGGAAGACTTGCAGAGTTTGAAAGGCCTGCTAAAGTCAGGGGCAGCAAGAACAGAAGCGGTAGCCAACAATGCTTTCAGGCTCTCAGAGGCGAACTGACACATCTCTGTCCAAACAAAAGGAAACTTAGGACTAAGCAGATTAGTCAAAGGGGACGCAACAGTGGCAAAATTCTTGCAGAAACTCCCGTAATAAGCTGCCATGCCAAGAAAATGTTTCAAGTCACGCCTAGAACTGGGCACACCAAAATTCACAATGGCCCTGACTTTGGCCTCAATGGGACAAACCTTTCCATGACCAACCACTTTTCCCAAATATGTTACGGTGGCCTGTCCAAATTCACACTTGGCTAAGTTCAAGGTCAGATTGGCAACAGCTAGCCTGTCGAACACCTCTTCCAGCTGAGCTACATGCCGAGACTAGGAAGAACTGTAAATCACCACATCATCAAGATAGGCTTCACAATCTGCAACTCCCTTCAACACTTTATTTACCAGACGCTGAAACGTAGATGGTGCATTCCGCATCCCAAAAGCCATGACAGTATACTGACAGAAATCGTCTGGGTTCACAAAAGCAGAGATTTCACAAGCTCTGTCAGTTAGAGGGACTTGCCAGTAACCTTTTAGAAGGTCTAGCTTGGTAACAAAAACTGCAGATCCCACCCTGTCCATACAATCATCCAGTCGGGGAAGAGGGTAACAATCAGGCCTGGTAACAGAATTAACCTCGCGAAGGTCAGTGCAAAGACGGAGTGTATGATCTGACTTCTCAACAAGCAGGCACGGGGAGCTCCATGAGCTAGCACTAGGTTCAGCAATACCATGTTGTAGCATATAATCTACTTCCTTTCGCAAAAGCTGTCGCTTAACAAGATTCGCTCTGTAAGGATGCTGCTTAATAGGAGCAGCATCACCTACATCGATGCTGAAGAACGTTTTTGCGCGTCGGCACATCAGAGAATGGGGCAGGATGCTTATCAATCAACTGAGCGCTGTCAGAACGTTTTGGAGAATCCAAATGAGAAAGATGGACATCCAAGTTAGTCAAAATTTTAGAATTTGGCAACGTACCCTGAGAAAATTCTGGACTAACAGTAACATTAAAATCCTCTGGAACAACTTCACTGTCCTCCGAAACAACGACAGTGTCTTCATCTACATGAACTGAAGTGTTCAAGCACAGCAGCTGTTTTCACATCCGAGAGCATGGGCTGGTCCCTCTCGCGGTAAGGTTTCAACAAGTTTACATGGCATAAGCGCGCCTTTCGTTTATGATCTGGAGTCTTAACCAAGTAGTCACACTCACCAACCTGGTGGTCAATCACATATGGGCCACTATATTGATCCCCTTCACAGTAACAGAGAGGTGCAGCCTAATGTAGCTTTTTTGCACTTACACTGCTTAACACAACCCGTCTTACATTTGCAGGAGATATTCATAGCTGGACTGGCCTGCATCAGGCAGTCATGTCCAAAATGGTTCATAATGACCCTCAGATGCCTTTGACCAGCCCCATCTTCAAGGAGAAGGACGCTCTAGTGCTGACTCCAGCATCTGACCCCATACATGGCCTCTTTGATAGACTGCCCTCTTAACATGCTCCTTTAGGGCAGCCTTTGTTCGAGGGATTGACTGCACATTGTGCCTCTTTGCAAAACGCATCCTCCTAGCTTGGTCTATGTCTGTGGATGTGCTGGTTCGATCATAGAACAGGATTATGAACCTTTCAATAGTTGCCATTACCTCCTGTAGAATGTCATGTGGGGCAGAGGACAATTCTAATAGGGCATTTGTAAGCTCTGGAAAGACAGCCCACACAGCCCATCCAGTCTTTTTCCCATGCCCAGCAAAGCTTGATACTGTGTCACAGCCAGTCAAAGCATAAAACACTGGAAGAGCATGTGGCTTCTCAGGCCCACGTGCAGCTGAGATTTCATGGGCTGCTAGGTATTGTAAACTCTTACCAGTACCAAATCCCAACCAAAGCTCATCCCCTGCCTTTAGAGCTTGAGCTGCTGCCACAGCTAGAACCACAACATCTGTATCAACAGTTTGGATTATAATTTTTTGGTTACCATTTTGTACTGCATGGGCCACATGTCACAGCATCCGAGGGTCAGCTTCCTCATGTGTGCATTGAGAAATTGAGGACAGATCAGCAAGGGGTGGCTTGCTGAGGACAGCAGTCCACCATTTGAAACGTGGTATTAGCACATTTGCATGTTAACTATTTATGTGGGTGTCAATGGGGGAAAAATAAGGGTTTTTCTTAGATAAGTTTTATTTATCTAGTTGTGAGCTAATTGTGATAACAAAACAAGTTTTAAAATAAGTTTTATTTATCTAGTTGTAAGCCTACCTAGAGCCGAGCGTATGACAAATATGAACTTAAGGCATGTTGAAATTGTCAAGTCATATCTGATCTTTCCAATTAATTGAAGGACTTGTAGGTGACATCAGCATGTCACTATTTTTGAGACTTAGGTATTTATGAAGTTTAAGGAAAAAGATTTAAATTAAACTAAATTCTCTTTAGCTAATTTTAACTAGCACCACTTACATTTGTGTGTGATATCTGCATGTAAATGGTGGCCATCTTGAATTGTGATGACAAAGGAAGATTTTGGGCTTATTACACATTGCAGATTTTATTTCTGCATGATAAAATGTATAATTATTTATGGAGATCGACCATTTGATATGCAATATAAAAAACTTTATTACAATTACAATGTTCATGCTGATCGTGGCAATCATCTTGAAATGTTATTGATTTATGTATTCTTCATGTATAAACTTCCTTAAACTAGGTATGGTAAATAAATGGAACTAACAAGATCATCAACATCATATTTTATACCATGCAAATAAGAAAATTGATCTAAATACTGTAGTCAGTGGCGGCCATTTTTAAAATGGCCACCACGGCCGCCATGTTGAAAATTCACGATGGCCCGATATCCAATTTTTTTCAGACTGCCTTTGGCCTTAACTGTATCAAATTTCATGCTTTTATCACAAAGTGCACGATTTTTCAGCTAAGCCACCCCACTATCAGAACTACTTGAGTTATGAATTGTTGGACCTCCATCGTCCCAAAAGCCATTATTTATGCAGCACTGATATCCAAACCATTGAAAATCATTTCCAACATAGCCAACATTAAGGATTTGGGTCTCTCACAACACTACCCCGCATTTTTGGGAGAGGCATTGGGGCTAAAACAAATTGACTGAGAAACCATCTTCCACTTTCAATGGCCATGGAATTGCTGGCGATATCCTAACTACTAGTTATGCTTTGGTCAGCATATACATATAAATGGCTATGATGGCCCTGAAACCAGATAAAAAAAAAAGCTGTCGAATATCATTTAATAAAAGATGGTCATGAAGCTATGAGTCTGTTTCGAGATAGGGTGTGTGCTCTGATCACTCACTGAGCCAGTTCCTTTCAAAGTATGTTAATGTGAAAACTAGATTATTTTTTTTACAATTCATGATTAAATTGTTATCAAGGCCAATTAATCCCACAGGATTGTTTAAGTAAACTGAAAAACACAAGAACACAACCAAAGAAAATCTAACCTCTCTACAAAGATGCCAGCCTGCACTGCATGTACAATGCTGCGGAAGCGTGGCTTGTCTTCATTTCGGCAAAGTTTCAGGCCCCTCTGCCTGGTAAAAGTGGAAGCCAGCCAGTCCCGGACCTCTGATGGCACTGAGTCTGACTGGATGTCACTCAGCTCATCCTCTGTATCCATCAGCCGCCTGCAGAGAAAGTCACATTCACAAAAAACAAAAACTCATACAATGTACAATTTCTGCAGGCTACTTTTTTTCATCTGAAAATAAAAAGCAATTTGAAATAAAACTAGAACTGCAAGCAGTTATGATTGGGGGCCAAGCCCCCCCCCGCGCGACTCAGACCCCGCGCACCACAGAGCCCGCTGAAGTTGGCCATGAAGGATGACGGGCTCGGGGCAACACCATACAGCGTGGTATTCGCTGTAATGTGAAGTGCACTGGAAGTGCAAAACGCTGAATGTGTGCCGATTTGGATTTATTGTAATAAGCCACGGCTACATTGACCAGTCATGACCACCTTCAAGATATGTCCTCAGGATTGGCCCTACATCATACCGACCAAATTTGGTAAAAATCGGTGTTGCTGTTCAAGAGATAAAAACTTCCCATATTTTTAGCGCCCCCTAGTGGCCAAATTGCCAAATTCGACTCATCCCTTCCTAGTCTCATGGCAACCAAGGATGTTAAATTTGGTGTTTATAGCATTTAGTTTGACTGAGATATCAAACAGTATTATTATTACCTTTGGGAAATAATTAATTGTGTAAAAGACATTGTAGAGGATTTTACTGTAAAATAACAGCATATGCTGGCATCTCAACTGCCATTACAAGGTATGTCGTACAAGGTTGTAAAGTTTGGAAACATCTTCTTACACAAATTACTTAACATATAAACAGTTATCAAAATACAAATATGCATAAACACATAATGCAGCTTTTGAATGAATGCCATAAGTCGATTTGGATGGATGAATGAATGCAGCTTTTGAATCTCCGCCATGGTATATTTGAGCAGCAGCAACATGATGGTGATGATAATGTGGTTGGCATCTTCATATTAAAAATCAACATTTGGGAATCACTGTCCATCAACTTTGACTGTGTCCCTTCCAAATTGTCAACATGCACTCACTGGAATGCAGGGCAGTAACAGTCAGAGAATTGTCTCTTAAAGTTGACACTTAAAGTTTGCTTAAACACGTGGTAGGAACAGTCAAGTACAAAACTGCTGTTTCATGGGGCTGGTAGCACACTGTGGCTCTATCTTCAGCTCTACTTCTTACTCAGGCTATAATGCAAGGCAGTACCAGCCACATATAAACTTCTTTGAATTATAGGGCTGGTGGCACACTATGACTCACACGAGGAACACTTAAATTATGATCAAATTATGGCAGCTTAACTAGAATGCAACCAATACAGGATATTCAAATGCTGAACTGGAATTATTACCGTTTCTACAGAGCTCTTTCAACTTGAATAGATAGCAGCAATAGCAAATGGCTCAAAGTGGTAGTTAATAATCTAAAAGATTTTGGTTAATCAAATGGATTATAAATTGCATTGATAAATCTATTCTCACCACACTGCAATTGTTGCAAAGTGCAAATCAATGCCTACGCCTGTCGTAGACTTATGGGGTTGAATGTGAAGACTATTGGCTAAGGGGTTCAAGATGTGCATCTCAAATTTTAGCACTGTTCAAATTATGCTGAAATTAATATTGCACATTTATGAATAATTGCCGACAGTACACTGCCTCACACAGGGAACAATATGTAGTGCTTCATGCAATATCAAAAGGGAGCTTTGGGTTAGGTTTGGCTATCAATGACTAACTATGATTATTAATGACCCACCCTTGAAGACGGGAGAAGATAGCAAATTCACCAAATCAGTCTCATAATATCGTACTAAACTGACAGTTTGTAACTCTGATTGATAATTAACTTATAGCAAAACTCTCGCCAAAAAGCAACCAAGGCTTTATTTGGGATTGAATATGAGTCAAACCTTCGTGTAAAAGCATAATTGCGACAAAAGAGGCACTTTAAAGATTTACTGTTGTTTTGGGCACGTTCATTTTGAACAGAAGTGCTAGGATCATGATACGCTAGCATCAAAATCGCTATTTTTAGAACACTAAGAAGGCTTGAGGAGCGGTTCACCATTACTCTCCTGCCTGTCAGGTCGCACCCGGGGATCGACACTTTTTGTGAATAGGTCTTAGCGAGTTAGGAGTCCTCTGGACTACTTCTAAGGTCTCCCAGACTTAGGTGCTACTTTTAGGCCTAAAATGTTTTGTGAGGGAAGAGGGACTTCACTTGGTTTAGCTCATGAGTCAACTGGTCCATCCTGGAGGCCAGTTTAGACTCATTGGCCCTCTGCCCAGAGGAGCCACCTGCAGTCTCAGCAGCCCGGCGTTTAGATCGGCTAGACTGAGCTAGAGGCAATCGCTGGGCTGGGGTCAACTGTTCCGGCTCCAAAACATGGCCCAGCAGGTGCTCAGCCTCAGCCAGTCTGGCAACCTGCACTGCCGAGGGCATGAAGCTACAGTTCATGCGTTTCCTCCGAAAGCCTCTCCCTCAGGTGTTTGAGGCCAAGGCACGGAGGACACATACCATGACCATCTTCAGGCTGCAGAGAAGCCAGACAGGCTGAGCAAGAGTGGTCACCAAGCATGGTGACAACCAGCAAATACAAACAAACTGAAAAAAACAACAGATGCTGGGAGAGGGAACGAACGCACTGCCTTCACCAACAGGTGTCACACAAACGAATACAGTTAGCCTTAGTGGAGCACGTCTGCTAACTACAAGGGCAACAGCACCCACCTATGCTGGGAGCAGGAGCGAGAGCACTGTCTTCACCAGCAAAGGTCAGCTTGCTGAGCAAAAAACAAAAAACAAAAGGGCACAAACGCAGGTGCCACAAAATACAAACTAAAGTAGGCTGAGCAAAAACGCTGGTAAAAATACCAAAGCAAAGCAAACACAGCTCAAGATGCAGCTGTTACAGAAAAGTAATATACACCTATAATGGGAGCGGGAGCACACGCACTGCCTTCACCAACACAGGAAAACTACAAAGAAAAGCGGGTACAAGTTGCACAAATTACTGACAGGTATAACAGCAGTACAAATGTCGGGAGAGGGAGCGAGTACACTGGCTTCACCAACATAAAAACTACGACGAAAAGCGGGTACAACCAACGGTGTACCGAGTACACAGACAATAGGTCGAGCGGGTAACGCTAATCACTAATGTCCGTAAATAATAACACAAATGTTGGGAGAGGGAGCAAGTACAATGCCTTTGTAAGGTAGGAAATACACTGCTATTTGATAAAAAGGGTTAATTAATCACTGCCGATTAATAATACACTTGTAAATGGTGCACCACCTCCGTTGTTTAGTTCTTGGAATAATCCGGAGGAAATTATTCCAAACACCTAACTGTACAAGTGTGACTTGAACAGTTTGTTCAATTTCAAATTAATCTATTCAGTCTCAATATTCTGAAGGAGTGACTTCTTTGCACGTATCCATCGGTTCTCCACATTAAAAATTAAGTTCCAGACAAAGATAAACGATTATATACATTTATTGACTAGATCATTTGGGGTAAAATAAATGAAATGACAATTTTAGACGAACAACAACAGATAACAGAAGAGGTAAAGACTGTTATAAGCAAAGTAATAAAGTTATGTGACGGTCAGCAGATGGTAAAGTTAAAGGGTCGAGTTTTTATATATTAAATATTACGGGAGTAATTTGCGGGTCCCTTATCTCAATTTTCTTAAGTTCATAAGATAGAAGTCAGAACTTAGACAGAAGTCAGAACTTTAGACAGAAGTCAGAACTTTAGACCCCAACTCATTCTCACGTGTGTGGATCCAGCTGTATGAAGACGTTCAGCCTGTTTTTGTCTAGGAGTCAGGAGGCACTGAAGTTTGGTTTCCTTGAGAGTTCTGGGTTCAACTACGGCACGGCGCGTCAGTCCAATAGCCAGAGGGAAGGCCGGTGCTGTGTTGAGGAACTCTCGGTCCCAAGGCCCAGTGGGGTTTTCGCATTGGTAGCGCTGGGGGCAGAGTCGTTCTCGGCTGGGAGCACACAAAGTCTCTTTTGTTGGAGACTCCTTGCAAGGCTTCTGAAGCAGACAATGACTGCAACGTTCTTCATCAAATGATCATAGTCTTGAAAAAGACTTTTCTTTGTTGTTTCAAGTGGTGGTTCTTAAGTTCTGATTCTTAAACTAATTCAACTCCTTCTGGATCAGGCGGTGATACTTTAATGGTATATTAAAATCAAAAATCAAAAAGAAAAGAATTTCGTTCTGTTAAAACTTGGATAACAGAAGCACTTAAAGTAGTGATTCAATTCGCTTTTCTCAGAGCTTGTTACAAAAATAAAAGTAAAGATTACTTTAAAAAGAAAAAGAAAAGAAAAGAAGAAGGAGAGAGAAGAGAAGAAAAACAGAAGAAAAGACAGATATGAGAAGGTGAAATAGACAGAAGACAGACAGAAGAGAAGTCAGAAGAAACAGAAGTAGAACTGACGGGCAGAGAGTGCCTCTCTGTTTTTTTGACCTGCAGCAGGCAGACTAAAAAGGGGGGGCCGGCTGACAGTGTCACGCCTTCTGTGTCCTGAGTTTAGACTCACAAAACTTAAATCTAACTAAACTATTGTTTTAATGTTCCAAATCATGTTTAACTTTCCCAAAACTTCACCATCTTAAAAGTTGAATTTTTGTCTTCGTGAAAAGATGCAACATCATTATGATCACTTATCATTCAAAAGAATTATAACCTGATTAAGACATATACAACATATATATACAGTAGGACCATGGACTTATACATATTCCTTGTAGTTCTATCTTAACAAAAAAATATCAGACATTTACTGGTAAATAACACAAGTATTACACAAAAAATAATGATCTGCAAGTCTGTCCCCATCCCCAAAGGGAGGGGCTGGTTTCTCCCAGACCTCAAACTCATTAAGTAATAAACTCCATTTGGGCTTGACAATAACATGGGAAAGATCTATTGTATGATCTTCTTAGGCTATTCGGGAATCTGCTAAAATTAAGAAGGTGAAATTGTAGTTTAATAGTTATTCAGAAAGTATTCGAATTTGGGTGAGTATAGAGACTGCAGGGGAACTGGAATGTCACAGACAGAATCATACAATGATTTGACCTGTGGGGGGGGGGGACTGGGTCATCTACCCAACCAGCTTCTTCTTCCCTGTTTTCTGATGTGGAGAGAGAGAAGACGCGTGCTTGACTTCGTTTGACTTGAGGAAAAGGGAGTTCATCTTCTTTGGGGATGGGGGGGAAGCAAATATTCAGTCAAACAAATCGCATTTCTCTTGTTAAAACATGCATATTGGTGGTGGACCTCAGTTGAAACTTGCCTGAAAAGCTGGAGTTTGAAAGTGGCTCACTTTTTTCGCTTTGGCTCTTTTTCCAAACAGGAATAGCTATGGAGCCAGAACAGTGACATTAAAATTTGGCATCCAAAAAAAAAATTGGCACTGAAAACAAAACCAGTACTGAAAAAGGAAACATTGGCATTGAAACATTTGTATTGAAAACAGTTGTATTGGCATTGAATACAAGTTTTGGCACTGAAAAAAAAAACTAATTCAAATAATTAAAATCTGAAAATCTCATTATTTTATTTTATTGGGATTTTTTTGTATTTTTCAATGACAATCTTTAGATTTTTTCTTCATGTCACTTTTTTTTCAGTGACAGATTTTTTTACAAGTCAGTTTTTTTTTACAATGTCAGTTTTTTTTCAGTGTCACTGATTTTCAGTTTCAACTTTCTGTCACTGTTTTGGCGTCGAGAGGGAGGAGCCTGAGGGAGGGGCAAGTAGAGCGTGGTTTGCATATCATTAGAGAAGGTAATGGCTGCAGCCTGCGGGAAGGCGGAGCTGGGTGGTCCAGTCACAATAGCGTTTAGGATCCGTGTGCCAGCCGCCTCTGGGCAACACAGAGTCCAACTACCTTGCGGACTTTTCTTCAAGCTCTCTCCTGATGTGTCCAAGTCTCTGTATGTCTGATTCTGTCGCAGAGCTCCCGGGCCTATATGCCTATGGAGTGTGGTAGTAGCACGGAGCTAACGAGCTTCGGGGCGCCGAGCACGGAGCACTAGCCCCAGTTAGCACAACAGTACATCGGCAGGCTTTTCTCGCTTGTTGTGTCGTTCCGAGCTGGAGCTGCAGCGCCGACAGCAGCGCTCCGGTCTGCTCCCCGAGCTCTGCTGCTGTAGAGACACTGTCTCCCCATAAACTCAGTTCATGTGAATAATATCACTATTCATACTAAACTCAAGCTAGTATGCGGGGAAAGTCAGCTGTGATTGTGCTACTGTGGTTCATAGTAAAGTACAGACGGCTGTAATCAAGTAACAGACACATATTTTCATAGCTTAGCAGGTAGTCCAACTTCCTCTCTGATTTTCTCCAAGCACTTTGCTTTTTTGTCCGGTCCCTGTATGCGTGTACAGCGGTTTGGTGGTACAGAGCTCGAGGAGCAGACCGGAGCGCTGCAGCTCCAGCTCGGAACGACACAACAAGCGAGAAAAGCCTGCTGTTGTACTGTTGTGCTAACTGGGGCTAATGCTCCGTGCTCGGCGCTCCGAAGCTCGTTAGGTCCGTGCTACTACCACACTCCATAGGCATATAGGCTCGGGAGTTCCGCGACAGAATCAGACATACAGAGACTTGGACACATCAGGAGAGAGCTTGAAGAAAAGTCCGCAAGGTAGTTGGACTCTGTGTTGCCCAGAGGCGGCCGGCACACGGATCCTAAACGCTATTGTGACTGGACCGTCCAGCTCCGCCTTCCCGCAGGCTGCAGCCATTACCTTCTCTAATGATATGCAAACCACGCTCCACTTGCCCCTCCCTCAGGCCCCTCCCTCTCGACGCCAAAACAGTGACAGAAAGTTGAAACTGAAAATCAGTGACACTGAAAAAAAACTGACATTGTAAAAAAAAACTGACGTTGTAAAAAAAATCTGTCACTGAAAAATAAGTGACATGAAGAAAAAATGTAAAGATTGTCATTGAAAAATACAAAAAAATCCCAATAAAATAAAATATTAAGATTTTCAGATTTTAATTATTTTAATTAGTTTCTTTTTTCAGTGCCAAAACTTGTTTCAATGCCAATACAACTGTTTTCAATACAAATGTTTCAATGCCAATGTTTCCTTTTTCAGTACTGGTTTTGTTTTCAATACCAATTTTTTTTTTTGGATGCCAAATTTTAATGTCACTGTTCTGGCTCCATAAATAGCACACAAGCTTGCACATTCCTAAAGCATGAGATTTTGACTCTGCTCCTGCAGTGACGTTACCACAGGAGGCTACTCGCATAAGCTTGCATAAGCATCGGCTCACAGCCGTCCTCAGCCAGACTTTGAGTGAGCACGCCGGGTCATTTTCACGCCATACATCGTGACCACCAGCATTAAAACTCAGGTCTTACATGTAAGACGTGTGAAAAGTAAGAAGGAAAAAAATAATAATTTACCATTCAGAGACATCCTGCTGTAAACGTGTCTCTTCCACCGTCTCTGTCTCTTCACTCTCCTGATTAGGTTCCGACTCCAGCTCGTACATAAATGCCTGAATTCCGTAAGGTTCG
>CAEMYA010000021.1:2979434-2998607 GCA_903131615.1 Diplodus sargus
GAGTGCGACCTAACAGGCAGGCTTGAGGAGTGGTCCACCATCACTCTCCTGCCTGTCGGGTCGCACTCTGGGATCGACACTTTTTGACTGCCATTACGGTGACGCCCTGGAGTTCCAGCTCCTATGGTGAGTAGTTCAAAAACCTTCTTTTTAGTAAACTCTGCTTACACAAACAGTGTTCCCAATGCTCGTGTTCATGTGTAGAGACCCTGATGATACTACGAGCAAAGTTTCATGTTGTGTCGAGCCTTCTTAGTGTTTTAAAAATAGCGATTTTGATACTAGCATAAGAGTGCCCCTTCACTCAATTGAAAATTTGCTTGCCCGAAAACGAAACTACGGTAAATCTTAAAAGTGCCACTTTCGTCATTGACTCATATCCAACCACAAATAAAGCCTTGGTTGCTTTTTGGCGAGAGTTTCACTTTAATAGTGATGAGCCACATTCGCAATTTGTGTTAAAGAGTTTGTTTGGTTTCAGTTCTGTAAGTTTAGACTGTTGTCTCCTGTAAAGTATGGACACCAGCAGCCCTGCCCACTTGGGTCATGCCTGATATCAGAATTAATAAAACTTAGAAGCATCCCTCTCGCAAGCTCTCTTTGTGCTTTTCCACTTCACAATTTACTTGGTTCAAAATACCTCTTTGGAGAGTTGCTTGTGTGTTAATTTTCTTAACTTTATATCTTTGTATCCATCGATTTATTTTGTATCCTGAAACTTTAAGATTCTTAGAGATCCAAGTTCTGTTTTACTTTGGTAAGTATCATGACCTGACTTAGAGGAAGTGAACTTTAATTTGAAATTCTTAATTTAACTAAGGATAACTCTATTGGCCACTGAAGCATCCTTCAGTTACTTTAGTGAAGAAGTTAAATTAGTTTATCAGTCAGAGCCGAAAAATCACCACTCAGAGTGACTGAAGGAAACCATCATCATCGCCATTCATAACATTATCACCATCATCATTAACAAAGACGGTGATCAGCTGTTTAAGAAACCGGTTTCCAAGGAAAGGATGGTGCCTGTGGCAGGGATTGCGGGTTCAAAAGATCATTATTGCGGTGTAGTTCACATGTGTGTCCTGCTAGTCAGTGCTGTATATAAGCCTGCTTTCGTGTCATTTACAAATACGATGTTTCCTTGCTAGGTAAGCATGTATATTCAATGCTGTAATTGTCTATATTGTGATAGTTGACATGGTTATGTGCCAATCACCGAATTGATATCAAGTCAATGTTATTACTGCTCACTGTGATGGCGGGGGAGGCGGTGCGTGCAGGTGCTGGTGCAGGTACCTACTCTCGCTCAAAACCCGAGATTCATGAAACGGCTGGTGGGAAGTTGATAGTGGAAGATGAGCTTTTGAACTTGTCATCAAAATTAGAAAACTAAGCCACGATAAAATTGTTTTGCTGGCTTCAAACAACTTCTCATTTGAGTGGATTGACGAATCCAAGAGGCTTTTGTTTGAAGTCTGTCTGCAAACTACGCAATGCTGTGTCTCACACAAAGGCGCACAGAAGGACATCAACAACATCAAGGCATGTTTGAAAGTGCTAAATGAGTGTGGTGAAAACATTCCCTGGTTTGTTTCGCACTACTTAGATGAGCTACCACCTGTCAGGTTCGGCAGCATAGACACCTCTGCGCTGCTTGGCAGGGTGGAGCAGTTGAGCCGAGAAGTGTCTAGTTTGAGAAAGGCCCTGGAAGCACAGGTGGATGTGGGGGAGAACCTGGGGGCGGGTACTGCAGCTATGGACTGCCAGATATCTGCAATCGAGAAGTGCGGTGGACCCTCTGGCTTGGACCCTGGGACTGGTACCTCTCAGGGAGGTGAGGTGCCAGGGCCTGGCTCCGTTAGCTGGGGGGAGACACTGGATCAAGCAATGGCGAGCACACCACTGCGGTCCCAACCGCGGTCCCCACAGTGGACCGCTGTCGTCAAAGAAGGACGCCGACTAAAGCCGGTGCCCCAAAACGCAGCGATGCGGCCAAAACCCTGTGCTGTTCAAGCCCACTTGAAACAAGGGCAGAAGAAAATGGGGATAATTGGCACTGGCACTGAGAGTAACATCCAAGTGGTTAAAACCAAACTGGTGAGTGTGTTTGCGACTAGATTCTCCTCTAATCTTGATGCTGACACTCGAAGTAATTATTTGACTGAGAAGCTGTGCAATAAATCAATGACGTGTCGGAGGGTTGATTGAAACAGTACTGATGTGGGGTCACTCCTGAGGCCAGCCACGATTGGTCAAAGTGGGCGTGATTTAGTACAACAAATCCAAATCGGCACACATTCAGCCTTTTGCACTTCCACTGCACTTCCCATTACAATACCATGGCTCAGACTTTGGCCTGTGTCCTCACTTTTGCCATGAGCCCGTCATCCTTTGGGGCCAACTTCCGTGGGCTCTGCGGTGCGCGGGGTCCGAGTCCCGGGGGGGGGGGGTTTGTCCCCGTTCATAACTGCTTGCAGTTCTAGTTACTGGGAATAATTACTGTGAAAGTATTGCATGTTTCATGGGTCTGACTGTGAGACTGCAGTCTGAGGGTGCAGTACGATTACCATAAATGTTAGTAGATTCGCGCACTGAAAAAAAGGTGTGGCTGATTTGACCAAGCAAACACGACCCGTGGCTGGCTTGGCCGCAGTATAATTAGTGATATATTTGCTCCCGATATATATAGATATATTTGGTATAACAATAACAGAAAATGTAAATTAGATTCATTATTTTGCTTTGGTTTCCTTGTTTATTATATCTTTTGTTTTGGGTTAAAAACAGGAATACACACACCAGTTTTCAGTGTTTGGCTCATACAAAAAAACAGAAAAATGAAATATTGACTCGTTATTTCGTTTTTCATTTGCCAGATTAAATGGAATAATTGAATGATCAGATGATACACGAACAAACAAAGTAGGCTTGACCATCCCTTCATACTGCGGTATTCACACTTGTGAGTTGGTGTTGGCTCTGAATTAACATCTTTGAGCTTAGACGAAATTCAGTTAGGGCTTTGTTAGCATTAGATTATTTTCATAATATTCAACTGCCTTCACCCTACCCGCAATTTCACCATCCACACACATTTCATTTACATAACTTGTTACATAAGTCATTACAAACTCAGTATCTTTCTTTTACCTGTTAATCCTGTCATTTGTTTAATTTGCCGTTTCATGTATTTACTATGAACTATTAAGCCAAATAAATATATTTAACCCAATGTCGTTGTCTGTGGGGGTTGGTTTTATTGTGGAGAACCAATTGTCATTGTGTGTAGAGGTCACTACTTCAGTGATGAGATTGAATAAATAAAATAAATTGAATTGAGATTGGTTAGAATTAATTGATATTGATCTAAATTAACCTTGCCTAGTCAAATTTGATTACATTCATTTCAGTTCAGTTCAGTATAGGTCTCTATTGACCCTCGAGGGAAAATTTGATTTACAGTAGAGGGCAAGAAATATACAAAGACAACATAAAGAGGACATGGGACATTAATCACAACCAACCAACACAAATGCCCCTATTTACGAGTGCTATATCAATTTCAAGTGATTAATAAATTGAATTTAATAGTAGTGTTTCCCCTACACAAGGTTGTAGACAGAGAAACAAAAGGCGTAGCTGTAGAAAGAGAGAAAGAGACAGACAAAGGTGGTGTAGGACTGTACAGTGAGGCACATGTCAGACGATGATAACGGTTCATAAATATCTTGACACAACAACAATTATGTTGCACACTGATGCTTCTTAAATGTGCCCTAACCAGAACAGTTATATAAAAACACATGGGCCTCACAGATGCTGACAACTGGGTTCGGTACAGAAAGGATGACAGATTGGCAGGAGTTGTACATTGTGGCAAAATATGAAATAACAGATTCATATAATCTCAGTATCAACTAGAAAAATGTACAGCATAACCACCCACAAAGCAATGTGTTAATCTGGTAACTTACGTCTTTGAGCTTCATAAAACTTTAACTTCCAAGTCAATGTTTCTTCAGTTGAGAACAGTTAAGGTTTTCACCTTTGAAGGAACTCAGAGTATTTCACATCACAGGGGTTTAAGAGGTTCAGGCAGTAGATTGTGTCCATTAACATGGCAAAGCCTGTAGAGACATCTCTCAGATCATGCAGGATGATCTTCATCTCTGCTACCACAGCCATGTTAAAGATTTCCAAAGGAAATGCATTATGCAGGGGGCCTTCATGTCCAACAGTCCAACTTGCATTCCTTTCATTATCATGTCAAGGGTTTCTCCACGAGCCTGAAGACATATAATACACAACTAACTAATATACAATCAATATCTCCAAGTATAAAATATCACTGGCATTCTAATAAATAGACTGCAAAATGTTAACTTAGACACAAACCGATAGAAGAGCTCAAAGGCAAGGTTAACATCATTACATATTAGACAGCTTGTCACAACTTCTATTAGTTGTGAGAGTTAATGTTAGTAAATGAGAAATCTTTTGGATCAAGGTAATGTCACTTTATGCTCCACTTTTTTGGCTGTTAAGTCATGTGTTTTCATCTATTGGTCTCCACATGTCGTTATGAGGCATAATGTGTGAGTTATTTGACAGAGAAAAAGTGGTGTTTTCGCCACGAATTAGCGAAAGTCAAAGTTAAAGTAAGCAAACGTTAGCCTCCAGCTGCAGCAACTAAGTCATTACATTGCTGAAAATTTAAATGAATGAAATGTAAGCATTGCTCTCTTATGCAGCATTCCACTTCTTTATAATAGTGCAAGATGGGTATGTCTGTTCATTTCAGGCGACACAATGAAGCCTAGTGCTTGGATGCTGTCCACTGAAGGACAGGTGGTGATGGGACCACATGAGCATTCTCTAATTTGTCCTCTGTATTTGACCAAGAATAAGCAGTGTTTTCGCCGCTAATTAGCGAAAGTCAAAGCTAAAGTAAGCTCACATTAGCCTCCAGCTGCAGCAATTAAGTCATTACAAAGCCGTTTTTCTCCACAAAGTTTTGCCTCACAGAGAGGTAATTTATATCTTTGGAAAGCTCAAATCATGTGCTTTCATTTGGTGGTCATATCGATGGGAGGGATATGCATGAGTATTGATTGACGACTGATCTCTTCCAGCTTAAAGTATATGATCATATGGTCACTAATTGCTCTCCATTCTTTTTCAGAGGCAGTTTAAACAAGGACAGTGACCTGTGGAGCAGGCTGTTGAAGTAAAAATAGCACATAAAACTGTGTAAATAATCTGAGAAAATCAAGTAGTTCTCTTTTTGATATTGTACTTTGATCCACCACTGAATGTCTCATCAAACTAGCAAATGACATTTGGTTCAAATTAAGCTTATAGTCAGTAATTTAATCGCATTCATTCACATGTTGACACGTAACATTTGCTCTGATTAACCTCTAAATCATTGGAACCAGTGAAACGTCTCTTATGCACCATGTTGAATACGCTACAATGCTTCGTTATTTCTTATCTTACAGCCGTGTGCCACAGCCGCGGATGTGCAGAGTGCACAGTGACCTTACCAAGCACTAGGGATGTGAATCTTTTTGCGTGTCTCATGATTCGATTCAATTCAATTCCGATTCTTAGGGTCACAATTCGATTCAAAATCGATTCTCGATTCAACCAATTCTCGATTCAAAAATTGATAGGCTACAATGCATAGTGTGTTAAGGCAAATTATGGCATCAAAACAATACAGTTTGTATAAGATAATGTGATTTTTAAATAAACTGATTCCAAAGATGTAATCACACAAAGGCAAACTTAAGACAAAAGTAACATCTATCTATGGCCACATTATGCTATATAAGAAATGAGAACTTCCTCCATTAAATGCGCAACAGCACAACTTTAATAGCGCAATCTGCTGCAGAATGAAAAAAGCAAGCCCTTAAAGAGTGTGTTTCGACTAGATGAATATGGGTTTTGAAAAAGTTGCTGTCCCTCTGCTTGGAAGGAAGGTGCTGGCTACACTGTGTGTGGATGTTATGACCTGCACCTTCTTTTTGAGCACTTTTGTTTGACATTGTGCTGCAGTGCATGGCTGCCCTTGTTTGCATAGTTAATTCAGCCGGTAAATTGGGGGTCTGTCCGCCAATTTGCCACCTCGGAGGGTTCACTTTTATTCAACTCCATTCCGATCTAAATCCGAGACGTCGTTATGCCGGAAATTGCGTGAGCTGGGCGGAGGTGTGGATGACCGGCACAGTTGTGTGCCCCACAGCTGAGGAGTTTTATAACCAGGAAACAGCTGATTACAGCAGTCAGCCCATCACTTCATCCGCGGACGTCAAGATGAGCAACTGGACAGCTGCCGAGATCCAGGACATGCTAGCGTCTCCTCGGTCTCTGAAGCTGTCTTCGCTGTTAGCTTGTTGTTGTAGCGGCTAGCTAGGAACGGTCGCTACTTTCAAATTAAAAGCCCCCCTCTAAGAACCCAGTTCTTAACTCCAATGGGGTGCAATGTCAAGCTCTTATTTTGAAGACAAATTCCTTGTCTTTCTTTCCCCAAGCTTGCTGCAACGCTGTGTACGGAAGCCCGTGGGGGCGCACAGAGATAGAGAGGGGAACGTTAATAAAAAATCAATTTTTGAAGTTTATGAATCGATTCAGAATTGTGGATGATTAGAATCCCGATTCTTATGTGAATCGATTTTTTTCCCACCCCTACCAAGCACCCCCTGCTTGATTGTCCAAGGTACGATTGATATCTGGATTTTATATTGATATTTCGAGCTGTATGTATTTTAAAAATGAACAAAAAAGTCACTACATGATCATTTCACATAACTTGTTTATTGGTCTCTTGACATCTTTTTCCCCCCAATATTGTTTTTTTCTGAATCTGAGCTTAAGCAGTAGTGCACCAGTAGTTGGTGTACAGTAAATGATTTTAGAGATTTCAGATTGCTTTTTTCAACATTCCAGGGTAGTGCCTTGACTAAAATTTGGTTTGGAACTGTATCACTTAGGAAACCCCGATAGGTCAGCCATCAATGAAAATCGTCCGATCTTCAGTATACAGTAAATATGAGATTAGCGAATTCTATTTGTTTTATAGTTGCCAATTACAAAAATAATTGACATGTGAGTCATTTCTTAGCAGAGCATGCTGCGAACCACTGTTTCCACCCAGCTGACTTTAGCAAACGGACTGTCAACATAACATACATACACACTAACTTGCACATTGACGCTCACATCAATACAAAGCTGCTTTTTTTCACAGATCTCTATATAGATTGATTGTATTTGTTAAATGTGTGTATCCAGACATGTCCAGTGTCATATTTTCAGCAGGGTGTAAATCTAAGTTCACAATCTGGACTGTTTGCTAACATCAGCCGACCTACTTGTTAACTGCTTAGGTAAATTTGCACCGGGCAGCATTTCGAGTTTTTTAAAGGCTGAAGCTATACAAAAACTGTCAATAAAAAAGATTGGATCAACCGATATATGGCTCATTAATGATGGAGATCAGTGATAGATGATAAAAAAGAACATGATCAGGGCATCGCTAGTTAAAACCAAATCTTAGAGACTTAAAAATTGCGTCAGGTGTGCAAGAGACAGTTAATTAGACCACTAACAATGGTCAATGAGTGGGTCACAGTTTTAAAAAGCATTCAATATTGCTGAACATTTAAATGAATGAAATGTAAGCATTGCTCTCTTATGCAGCATTCCACTTCTTTAAAATAGTGCAAGATGGGTATGTCTGTTCATTTTAGGCGACATAATGAAGCCTAGTGCTCGGATGCTGTCCACTGACGGACAGGTGGTGATGGGACCACATGAGCATTCTCTAATTTGTCCTCTGTATTTGGTCAATCTGAATCAAATTCAGCAGCCCAGCACTCCTCAACTTTCTCCTTTTGATAGCATGGCAAAGAGAGCACACAACCTGTGAGCTGTGGTAAACTTCATCAACTTTTATGCATTATTGTCTCAGGAATTTCCATTAATATTTTCATTACAATGTTTGCATGTATATCTCAATTTCTACACGACTGATTTGCTTGCTTGTATAAATCTTGCTTGGCTTTCAATACTAATTTCTTTGGTGTACCACTGCATGTGCCCTTTCATCTTTAACTAAATAGGAAGGGGCACCACTGCATGTGCCTTGAATAAACAATGCAATATTAAATCTGTAAAACTGAAAGTTGTCTTTGCTTTATTGTTTACAGGTGCTTCTTTGGCATTAACCCTGATGGGATCAAATTCAAAGAAGAAGCGTGGAGGCATCAATCAACACGTAAGCACGCTTGAAAGAAAACTTGTTGACTTTAAGTAGTCAATGTAAATATGAAATTGTTACGTAGTTGACGTAAGTATGTTCATATTGTATATGTTCATGAGTTGTAAATTGTTTATACTGTATTGTTTATACTGTATATGTTCAAAAGTAGTAAATTGACATGTGGGTTGATTATGGTAACGTAGTTCTTGCTATCGATTAATCACATTTTGATATTTATTCGATTTAATATTGATTGATTGATTCATAGATTCAATCAGTGATACCAAAGTATGTAAGTATATTTTGAGCTGTAACCTGATTACATAACTACCCCAGCCATGTAACACATCAATACTGGTATCAATATTGACATTAGACAGGAAATGAATATATCAGCACTTAATAGCTGAATCTGCTCTTTAAAAATGAAAATTCATGTTCATGTTTATGTTCAGAGACAGCTCTAGTAAATTGTTGAATTTGATAGTTTTATAATTATTAAAACAATTAAATGAGTATTGTCTTTGTTTTCTTTGTTCTTGTTTTGACTTTTAATTTTGCAAATCCAAAGCATGCTTGTGTGGTAAAATCACAGGTAACAAGTCAAATTTGCAATATGTTACAGTATTATTTAAATTGTAAATTTATAGTAAATTACTGGCTACTGGTTGCATTACTTTTACAGTAAAAATTTAAAAATACAGGCAATTACTGTAATTTATATACAGCAAGATACTGTAATTCCACAGCTACATACTGCTATATCACAGTAATTCCATGGGCATGGCAACTGTGAAGTTACAGTATACAGCTTTAGATGCATTGTATTTTACTGTGAAATATTTACAGTACATTATTGTGAAACATGTACAGTACATTACTGTGAAATATTCACAATAAATTACTGTAAAATTACTGTGAAAGTAATGCAACTAGTAGCCAGTAATTTACTGTAAATTTACAGGGAAAAATTTTACAGTGAACACTTTACCTGATCCTGGCTCTTTGAGACAGGGTGCTTTAAAAAAAGAGCTTTGGCTTTACTTTCATAATGGTCTTTACTTTGATAGGCAGTAATTTTGAATATGATATCAGTTAGTCTATCCAAAATTTCACATCATTTGATATGACCATCACAGATCCATCCTTTGTATAGGCATCATTTGCTACCTGCAGCTGAAACTCAACATCATGGGAGAAATCTGGAATAACACAAGGATCGGGCCATTTGGATGAGTCACTACTACACTACAATTCATTTTGTTAAATTACATCTGTTTACTATGCAATGGACTGTCAGATTGGCTATGTGAAAAAGGCTGATGTGGTCCAATCAATAATGTCTTTAAATTAGGGGTGTAAAGATTCACTGATATGAATCGGTAACCGGTTTTAACAATTTAAATTTACCATTAACCGATCGTTGACTGAAGCTTTGTTGCTAATTCTGCAGAGCATCTCTCAACCTGGGTTTCGTTATCCGGTAATTACCAGACTTTGACTGGTAAAATCTACCAAAGTCTGGTAATTTTTGACCCCGCCGGTCAAAATGTCCGATGAAAATATTCCCTCCAAGCACTAATTAAATATCACTCCGTCTGTTCAGAGCGTCAGCAGTATGCTGAATCAGCCATCCAAACCATTATTGGTCATTTTGGCATATAAATTACAAGTGAGGACGAGTTGGCGGCAGCTACAGCTCCGCTCATTGTTGCCACTTGTGTGCAATGAGACGCCATCGCTGTAATGACAGCGCTCCGTGGTTATGGAGGCTTGAACTTCTCACCAGCCTGTGAAGTTCTCATCAGAGATTTCAGCGAAATCTACCTCGAGTGGGCTAAACTGCCTGATCCCCGACTCCAGTGTGCTAGCAGAGAGAACCGCATCAAAACAGCGAAGTCGTCTTGGGGAGAACAAGGTGACAAGGCTGATGCGCATTGCAAGTTGCAGACAGACAACGCTTTTGATTTTAATTCAGTTGCTGCACTCTTCGCTGCAGCGAAAATGCGTAAAAAGTAAAAAAGAAAAAAAAGAAAAAGAAAAAAAGCCTGAAACATCAAGACTATCAACAATCAAGGGATTTTGTTCATATAGAGCTTTTAAGATGATAGCCGGGGCGTTTATTTGTTTCAATCACTTAACAAACCAGGTGTTTAATTCCTTCCTCACAAAAATCTGGGATGAAAATGTCACAAACTTCGCCAGCTTCTCTGTGAATTCTCTGGCATCCTTCTGGGCAATATTTGTCTTCTGCAAGTGAAGTTGTTGCGATGGAGGAAACGATTTATCCAACCAGCAAACTCCTCTTCTCCGCTGTCACTCACGGTGGCGCACATTTGTTTCACCATCGTCCTGATCACACTCTCTCGTGGCGAGCCCATTTGCTGATAACTCATCCCCGCATATTTATCCCAGGCTCCTCGCTAGCCTTCTTCCTCCCTCCACCAGGCAGCCTGGCCCTGCTGCTGTCCTCCTCGGACAGACGCTGAAGCTCAGTTTGATTTTTTCGCCAATCTCTCACTGTCTTGGGGTCTTTTCCTCTGCATATTTTACGACAGAAAGTCTGTATTTCAAGTCGTACTTTAAATTTTTTTTTCTGCATCGGAGCCTTGGCGATCATCAATGTGATATTGACTGACAGAAAGCAGCACAACACGTGAAAAAGGCGAAGAAAAAAACGTGCAGTGTCAATCCTCTTATTCACCAAAATATACACCTGCACCCGGCGTTTAAAAGGACCCTGGGGTTAATTGAAACCCGGCTATTGTTTGGTAATATAAGGTATATTTCAAAAGCATATCACAAACTGACTTTTGTTTTCATTTCAAGTTGCACACCGCATTATTAAAATGGTATGAGCCAGTCCAGATGTGTTTTTTGTTTGCAAATGGTCTTATCTGAGAACAGGCCTTCAGTTTCTTTATGTTCATGTGAAAAGAGCGCATTGTGTAATATTTATTTTAGAACTCAGGTACGTGAGTCAATTGACAGCGCTCATTTTATTTGATACAGCCTATACTTTTCAATAAAAAGATTATAAACTGACATGCTTTGGTATCATTCTTAAATATACACTGCACATCATTTATCATTTTAATCTCAATAAATTCAGATAGGTATTTGACCAGAATTCCAAACATTTGTCCGGTAAATTGAAAACTTGCCGGTCACGTTGTCCGGTGCCCATTTTTTCTAGCGGAAACCCTGCTCTCAACTCTCGTAAAAGGTTACAGGTCAATGCAAGATTCTTACCAGAGTAACGTTAGCGTATCTGAGGGAAAATACAACAACAACAACAACACTGTTTACAATGCACCAGCTAATGTGACCTCTAAAGTTTGGAAGAGATTTGGATTTTATAAGAAGGCGGGACATTTGGACAAAAGTCTGGCCATGTGTAAGGTCTGTAGAACAGCTATTAAGTACAGCAGTAGCTCACCTGGTGAGACGGCATGGAGAAAACTACGTGGGCGACGAAGAGCCTGTCAATGCTAACGTTAGTAACGTTACAGCTAGCACAAGCAAGAACCCACAAGACAACGGCATGTCAATTAAAGACTTTTTCCAGCCACAGCTTAGCCACAACTCAGCAAGGTCCAAGGAATCTGCATCTATAGCCCGTTTTATTGCGAAGGACTTACGACCTTACAGTGTGGTTGAGAGTGATGGCTTTCGAGACATGGTAAGGTAAGCAATGCCACTTTTATAGAATTGCTTATTTTAATTGATAATGAATGTCTACATTAAATAAAATGTTAAGAACTGTATCAGACTGCATCATATTGTATTGAATCATATCGAATCGCACCAAATTTTTCTGTATTTAAAATGTATCGTTCCTGAATCATATCGTAGCCCATGTATCTAGATGCGTATCGAATTGTCTTATAAGGGAGAGATGCACACCCCTAGTTTAAATGTACAACACAACTCCTAATCAAACATTACTTTAATGTAGCACTAATGTTCTTGGAGTGATGAGCAGCTTTCCTCCAACAGGGTATGCAGCAAGAGGGGTGTAGTCATTCAGATTGTCAGGATCAATGACCACAGTTATAATAGGGTGTCTTCTGGCGAGCTGGTAACACCTGAGGTGCTCCAGGATGACTGCCGTAAATAGTCCCAAAATAAATTATATGAAACCATCAACTACACAGATCTCCAGTAATATCACAAAATATGGTTAACTTGTCTGTCCAACTGACAGCACTATTCCTTTAAATAATTTGTCCCATTTACAGAAGCAATGGAGGTAAGAAAAACAGAGTCCTGTCCTTTGAACTCGTCCTGTATAGCCTTTCTGATAGCAGCATCAAAAAATGTCCACAGACATGAATGATACCCTTCCCAATATGCCAACATCAGCTGATGTCTGTGTAGAAGTGTGTAGAATGTCCAGAACTCTATCACAGGACCAAATCTCTTGATCAGAACAGGATAATGTTCAAGATAATGATGTTTGGAGAGCAATTTGGAAATACTTCTGAGAGCAACTGCCTGTGGTCAGAGATTTTGGCTGTGTAGCACAAGGTTTCTTTTGTAAATGAGGGGCTTGATAACATCGGCACAATGTCTTTCAATCCAAGGATCACACACAAAGTTTTTTCACTTTCTGGAATACAGTGGCCAATCAACAGTGGTTGAAATCTGAGAAGTGCCCAGTTTTCATATCCATTGCTACCAACAGTTTGTATTTTCTGTGATCTGTTTGTTTTGTCAAAAAATTGAAAAAGAGATGATGCTGTTCTATCATTACGGTAATTCAATGTGAAATAATGTTTAGCAATCAAATCTGAAAGACATATGCATAGTTCCCACGGGTACTATTCCGTCAAGTACATCATGCAGAAAAATCAGGTGGAAACCCTTTGGCAGAATGAAAATGGACAAGTCTGTGTGAAGGACAGTGGCTTTTCAAACCATCAACATATGAGGCATTAGTTGTCTTAACCACATTAGCAGCTTCATCAAACAGCTCCTGTGTTCTCTAGGTAAAAGTCCTACTTCTGACAGAATACTGCTGAATATCTTTACGGTTAGCCAAACACAATCTACAAACTTTCTCAACATTTAAAGACTCTTGCTATCCAGCAAGTGAGTGTGCACCCAAGCTATCAGCAGACCCATACAAAACAGTACCTTTGACATAAGACCCAAGTCTTTGAACAAATACACCTGTGGTCTCTAAGGCTACGTTCACACTGCAGGTCTTAAAGAAGCATTTCACCGTTGGAAACATTAATCTTTATTGAAAGAGGGTCATATTTGTAGTCAAAATGTAACATAATTTTCGAATTTTGTGCCTATTTGACCGAGAAAAGGCAGAAAGTGACTTTGGGGTGCATTTGTATGAAAGACAACAACTCCCACAATGCACCACAATGCACAGCTCTGCAAGCCACTCCCACTAATCTGGCACACCGCCCATCAGAGAAATCACTCTTCACTCACGTCTACTAGGCTAGCTCCTATGGCTAGCTCTATGGGCTAGTTACTACCAGAGCTCATTAGTGAATTACTCCTCGTTTGTATTTCTTTCGAAATGGTGAACTATTGTATGGTACCGGGATGTTCAGTCAGAACAAGGAAAGGGCAACAAGTAACTTTTCATTATCTACCGAAAGACATGGAGCGATGCAAACAGTGGCTAAGGGTGATAAACCACCCGAAATATTCCGAAGACACATCGATGGAAAACCTAAAAACACTGAAGGTTTGCAGTCTCCATTTCAAAAGGGAAGACTTCGAACTGAATGTCTTGGGAATGAAGAAAGTCTGTCTTTTGGAAACCGCAATTCCGTCCGTGTTTACCTTTCCAGATGACGATGAACAGCCTGGGCCATCTGGATTTAGCAGCGCCAAACGCATTCGCTTGGAGGTAAGAAACTTGAACTCTATTTCTGAACACACTGCAGTAAAGCAGGACATAAAATACGAGTTGTATATGCATTGGCTTTTTACAAAGTAAACTGGCATCTCTGGGATTCACTGCAGCAGACAGACTCCAGTTCGGTGTCTATAGGCGCACAGCGAGAGCACCGGCACCACCAGTCCGCCCCTGCTCGAGCCAGCCCGGGCTTCTCGTCCGGGACATGCAGGTCTTCTGCCTCGGCTGCAGCAGCCGCCGCAGCCGCCTCCTCCATCTCCCTCAGCTGCTCTTTGCTGTATTGTGGCTCGTACAGGTAGCCCCGAACATCTGACTCGAGCATCACGCTCTCGAAATCACTCTCTTCGATATCTGAATGATCATCTTGAATACCTTCCGCCATCGTCGTACTAGCCTGGCTCCACAGCGTCAGCGTCCTCAGCGTCCAACAAAGATGGCGGCTATGTATTTTTCGTTTCTGCAAGTGAAGTCCTGCCCATTGGTCTGTGATAGGTCTGTAGCGTGAGTGGGTCCCACCCCTAGCCCCCACCCTTGGAAAAATGAGCGAAGCATTTGTAGTCTTACCCCCTCGACACAGATATAGGACTTCCTGCTTTCAATGACGTAAAATGACGATTTTTACATCATTGAAAGCAGGAAGTCCAACACTGAGGGCAGTGAGGGAATGATGCACGACCATTCAAAAACATGACTGTTTTCCTGAAGATACAAAGTTTAATGCAAATCGGTGAAGTTTCCCTTTAATGCACAATTCCGATTTATTGCTCAAATATAATTTTTTGTTTGGCTGTTCACATTACCTCATTAAATGCGGCCTGTCTATGGATTGCTGTGTGAACAGCTCACGCTCCTGAAGTGACCCGCATGCGCAGTTGATCATTGATGACATCACGCCACAGCGGTGTTTACTGAAGCAAACATGGCAACGGCAACCGGTAACGTGGGACTGTATGGCTTAATGCTAAAAACAGTGTGTGGCGGCACCGATAGGATCCTTCAAGTTTAGCTTGCACAGAAGCGTCCCCCCAAATACTTATGAGGTCTAAAACCTCACTGTCCCTCCACTGGCCGCCTGCTTCACTGCTGTCCTCCATGTTTGTTTTGATTATGTTCGTGGCTCCCCCTCGCTCCCGCCTGTGGCACACTTTTTTTTCAATCAACTTTATTTGTCATTCATTTACAAAACAGTGCAGCGCGGGTCAGAATGACGTCAAAAGTCACATTAAATGCGACCTGGCTGTTCAAATTGCGGTTGCATTCAAAGAAATCCGATACGTATCCGATTCAGTACCACATTTAAATGTGGCCTGAATCTGATTAGAAAATGTCAGATTCAATGCGACTTGTGCTGTTCACACTGTCAAAAGCAAATCAGATATGGGTCACATAAGAGCGAAAAAATCTGATTCAGGTCACTTGTAACTGCAGTGTGAACGTAGCCTAAAAGCAGAGGATCTCTAATCAGAGGCTCCAAAACCTTGCTGTAACCATATTGTTTGACATGCACAGTTTTGTAGAATACAGTAAGATAAATTGATGGTGATGTTGATATAATCTTATGGGCAAGTTGGCGATCACCCAATATATACAACACATTTATGTGTTTCTTCTTTGAAGTCCCCAATGGATTACACATTTCAAAATCATCAATGTATAAGCCAAGAGTTATGCCTGATTGTTCAGTGAGAAGTTTGTTTTCTTTAAATTATTCCCCATCTTGACATGAACTGTAATAACCCTCCCATTCACTGGACGTCTGTAATGTTTCAAGAATATCACTTTTTTTCCAACAACTTACTTAACAAATCTAAAATTGGAACATAAGCAATTTTCAAAAAAAATAATATATATTGTGCATTTATCAAATACTCAACCGGTTCAATAACAGTAAAGCTTTTTCTATAAAATGACTGCCCTCTACACTCTGTGCCTACAGCACCCTTATTTGAAATAACTTTTATGGGTTTAATGCTTGTATTTCATCAACCAATGACTTTACAACAGAGGCATCAACTGTTTCCTCCTGAATCTTTTCTATAATTTTCTTTCTAGCTTTAAAAGTAAATTCTTCAATATCAAATAACTCATCAATTACTTCCTGTGCAGCTGAATTTGAAACATGTTAAATGTTTGCATGCAGAGAATAAATGGTGAAGTTTATCTGCCAAAAGTCTTTGAACAACATCGAAGGTTCATAGCTTGTGGGGACGTGTTAGCCTAACATCAACCAAAAATGAAGACTTAAGACCATACTAAAACCAACATAACACATATAGTTAACAGTAAAGAGAAAATGATGATGAAATTTAAACTAAGCAGCTAACTGTGTAGCTCCAAGGAAGAAAAGAAAGTCAGTGTGGTAACCACTTCTTCTTGCAGTTACTAATGCCAGATCCCTCCGCCTCATCTGCCCCCCGCTGGCTACTGCTCCAGGCGAAGGGAGTCTATGTATGGCAAGATTGTTATGATCTATGTTGCTGTGGCTGGGTGTTTGTGCTTGTTTCTGTTTACAGAGGTGCGCTGGAGGCTGGGCGGAGTCGGCGGTCTCAGGAGTGTACACACACACGCACCTGCAGCAGGTTAATCATCAGCGCTGGCTTCAAGACCAGAATCCACACGCTGCCTGCTGCCAGTTGATTACGTGATTACCACGTGGTATATGGCTCAGTGACTATCGTTCGTTACTAGAAATCTCTTGTGCTTAATACTTTAGCCAGTATTCTCATACTGTCTTCCCCTGTTCCCAGTGTCCTCCTGCCCCACGACCAACCCCGCTCTGGCATCCAGATCTCCCGCACCTCTGCTCCTCATCACCAGCCCAGCCCCCGCCGAAGGGCCACCGCCAACGCGGCACTGCCGCTCATCTACAAGCCGCCTCCAAACCTACGCTCCTCCGAGCCTACAGATCCGCGCCGGACCTCCTTGCGCCCACAGCCTGCCCCAGCGCTGCGCTCCTCTGAGCGCTTCCCCCCCCCCGGGACTCAAGCCACCTCGCCTTTTCCTACCAGTTGTCTGTGAGAAATAAAATACATTTACATCTGTCTGTCTTCTTCTGGGTCCTCCTCTCGTCTCTGGTGTAACAGAATCAACTGGCCACGATATTGGACCCAGCAGACCCGGCATCGGTAGCTCAAGGGCTGAACGCTCAGGGAGCCCTCCTTGGACAACATGACAAGACGCTCCACCACAAATCATGGAGGCCCTCAACACGCTCTCTGCCAATGTCTCCCAGCTGGGACAGCAGGTCACATATGGAAGTAGAATCATGTCATTAATCAAGAGCATAGATTTTCAGTTTGAGAGCATGATTTCATTCCTTTTCAGTGACACAGCTCCTTCGCGTGCTCAGATTTTTTCTCCTCATGCTCACATTTTGTGCCTGCATTTAAATGTCTTCTGCTTTCTTTCAAAATGTCTGCTTGAACTAAAACATCACATGCCTGTGCTCACATTTCTCCTTCTTGCACACAAACATTTCACTCGCATTCAAATGTGCCCTCTGCGCGCTCGGTTTATGTGTCTGCGCGCTCAGATCTATGTGCACGTGCTCAGAACACACACCTGCTCACAGGTCAAGTTCTGCTCTCGGATCTCTCCTCTGCTCACAGATTTTTCTTGTGTATCAACACTGTCAACCAATAGCAGGCCGGCTACTGTTGACCAATCAGATTATCCCTTCTTTGCGGGTGCGTTCGCTGTACGGGCGGGCACTCTTTCTACTGGGTTTATCTACTTCCGTCCTCCAGGCTGTTAAATGTGGTGGTTCCCTTTATTTTATGACGACTTTTGGAATGAAATATCAGTTAATCAATACACCAGCGCCCGTGCTTTTCATTACAATAGCTACATCAACATAAAGTAGAACAATAGCTGCTCTACTTTCGCCATATTAGCCAGCTACCCAGGCAGCAGGATATATGTTATATAGTATAAATACTGAGTGACAACCATGATTGTGACGATAGTACAGCTGTTAGGACCTGCGTTATATGCTGATTTTTGCATCAAGGGACGCTGGTTCGCATCCCGGCCCGGCCGGCACCCTCGCTGGTGTAATCAGTGAAAAATACACTATTTCTCATTACACCTTTTTAATCACGTATGTTTACCCATCATCTCTTGTTAGGCGTTTCAGTGAGAGAATCCGCTGGGTACACGGATTCTACTAACGTTACTGCAGGTCCTGTTTTTGTGAATGAAATAGCTGGGGGCGGGTCGGTAAGGAAACGCTGAGTGGCCTTGATGCATGTCAGTCATGATGAGTCGCGTCTCGTCACCTCTCTGCTGTGTCTGCAGCTGAGCACTGTGAAGCATGTCTCTCTCCCCGGCCGGGCAAGCTATCATACCATCAAGCTCATCGCTAGCCTTCTTCCTCCCTCCAGCAGGCAGCCTGGCCCTGTTGCTGTCCTCCTCGGACAGACGCTGAAGCTCCGTTTGATTTTTTTCACCAGTCTCTCTCTCTCTTGGTGTCGACAGAGAAACGTCTAGCGGCTGCTTCTCCTGAGTGTTCCTCTGCATATTTTACAACAGAAAGTTTAGTTTCAAGTCATACTTTTTATTTTGTTGCTGCACCAGAGCCATGATGATCATCAATGTGATACTGACTGACTGAAAGCAGCACAACGTGTGAAAAAGGCAGCATATAACGCAGGTCCTAACGGCTGTACTATCGTTCACTGATTACACGAGCGAGGGTGCCGGCCGGGCCGGGATGCGAACCAGCGTACCTTGATGCAGAAAGCAGCATATAACGCAGGTCCTAATCGCTGTACTATCGTCACAATCATGGTTGTCACTCAGTATTTATACTATGTAACATATATCCTGCTGCCTGGGTAGCTGGCTAATATGGCGAAAGTAGAGCAGCTATTGTTCTACTTTATGTTGATGTAGCTATTGTAATGAAAAGCACGGGCGCTCGTGTATTGATTAACTGATATTTCATTCCAAAAGTCGTCATAAAATAAAAGGAAACCACCACATTTAACAGCCTGGAGGACGGAAGTAGATAAACTCG
>CAEMYA010000021.1:3012251-3024010 GCA_903131615.1 Diplodus sargus
CTTGGAAGGCAAAAACATACGCTTAAGTGCCCTCCTGGTTGGCAAAACACGCTAAACTGCCCTCTTGGCTGGTTAAAACATGATACAATGTCTACTTGGGTGGCAAAAAAGCGTGTTTCAATGCCCTCCTCATTGGCAAAACACTAAACTGCCCTCTTGGGTGAAAAAAAACACTTAATTGCCCTCTTGGGTGGTTTAAACAAGTTTAAGTGCCCTCTTGGGTGGCAAAAGTGCATGTTTAAGTGCCCTGTGATGTGCACGGTGGGGTCGCCCCCCCTCGTGGCCCAATTGTTGAAAAACGCATGCTAAAGTGCCCTCTTGGGAGCCAAAATGCTTGCTAAAGTGCCTTCTTGGGAGCCAAAACACATGTTAAAGTGTCTTCTTGGGAGCCAAAATGTGCTTAAGTGCGCTCTTGGGAGCCAAAATGCGCTTAAGTGCCCTCTTGGGAGCCAAAACGCGTGCTAAAGTGCCCTCCTGGTTGGTAAAATAAAACCAGAGCCGCTGAAAGTGACTTTGAACAGGGGGTGCTGTGAACATTTATTTTTTTTGGGACAAAAAACCTATGAGCCCATAGGCCTATTTAAAATACATTTTAAAAATAAATAAATAGATTGAGATTCACTACTTTATTGTCACATACACTTCAGTGCACACAGTCAGGGCCTGTAACACAGAGACATCATCAGTTCTCAAATGAGTATGCGCTATTAGTTAAACAATAATGCAATAACAATGCAATAGATTTGGCCAGCTTGCATGAACCTGGGTCACTGCACCATCTACGTTTATGTCACACGCGATTCTATTAGCTCCAAATCCTTTTATGCACACCACAAGGAAATAATCTCTGACTATTTAAGCACGTTATTGAATAGCTCTCCAAATCCATTACGCAAAGATCACACGCACAAAATAACACTTTCCGTCTCCATCTCCAACCTTTTTGACGCACACCACAAGGAAATAATCTCTGACTATTTAAGCAAGTTATTGAATAGCTCTCCAAATCCAATACGCAAAGATCACACGCACAAAATTAACACTTTCCGTCTCCATCTCCAACCTTTTTACGCAAACCACAAGGAAATAATATCCAACTATTTCAATGTTATTTAGCAGTTCTCCGCATCCATTACGCACAGAACACACGATCAAAACAACACTCTCCATCTCCATCTCCATCCCCACCACCTTGCAAAAATACTCTAGTGTGAAGTTAAACTGCATGAATATAT
Organism: Diplodus sargus; assembly: GCA_903131615.1. Classification (NCBI taxonomy): domain Eukaryota; kingdom Metazoa; phylum Chordata; class Actinopteri; order Spariformes; family Sparidae; genus Diplodus; species Diplodus sargus. The sequence goes on from CAEMYA010000021.1 coordinate 3,013,487, forward strand.
GAAGGTGTGCGGCGGCACCATGCTCTTACTTTGAGCTGCAGGCAGGGTGCCCTGGTTACAGGTGTCAAAATGTTGAGGTGAGCTCTGGGGTCGTGGAGATAAATTCTCTCATGAGGGGACGAATGGCCAGGGAGTTCAGAAAGTCTGTGTGCGCATGCATCAGCGAAAGATGTGTGTGAGTCCTCTGGGTCGTGGTGCTGCGTACCCATGTCTTCGAAAGACGCAAGGCGGAGAAAGTGCGCTCGGATGAGGCCACGGACATGGATAGGCACAGACATAACTCGATCAGTTTTTCTGTCTCTGAAAACACGGCTCTTGTTTGTGGCTGCAGCTTTGTCAAACATGATGCTACATCTTGGACTGTGACACATTTAGACCCTCTGTCTTTTGAGACATCGGCAAGCTGCTTGGCGATGCTTGGCACAAGGAGTTAGAGCTGGAGTTCAAGGCGGTCTGTGTCAACTTTTGTCCAATCACGCAAGGTTGGGTTGCGGGTGCTGGGCCTGCCGGTGCACCTGCAGGCTGAGGCGGGTGGATAGCCTTCTCACTCCGGCTGCTCTCTGTTGTCGTGGTTGCGGTACTAGTGTTCTTCTTCACTGGTGATGGTTTTCCAACAAAATCTGAAATGCGTTTCTGTGCCTTTTTCCCTCCTCGTTTCTGTCATTAGACTATGTAAATTTACTAGTCTGCTGCAGCCATGGATGTATGCTGCATGGAGTGGACGGGAAACCTCTTTACTCAGCGACCACTAGCCTGCCTGACGTTGACAACGTAACATCCGTGAACCTGTGTCGATTAGGCCTAAAAATGATTAAATTTAAAGTCCAAAATACAATAGGTCAGTTGGAGTCATTGTATTTAGTAAATGACTGAATAAATTGATTGCAACTAGATAGATGGTAACTTAAGTTTTAAGAACACATTCCCGTTGTTAAAATAAGTCCATTCCATCCATTTAAGTATTCAGTTTTAAACACACTCTTTCTCAAATGGTCACATGTCCGTGGAGGCTTAATACTGACTAAGGTGCAACCCTGCATCCTACTGCTGTGTGAGGTAGGTAACTAATATAGCAAGCTGTCTCTGAAGTTACCAATTATGCATTACTAAATACTAGTGTATGTAGCCTGGAAGTGCTATTATTAGGTCACATGTTTAAGCCTGGGCTGAGGGGCTAGCCTAAGCTGAGGGGCTAGCCTAGCTAAGTCTTGTGGGAAAAGCTTTTTAAGTCAAGTTAGAAGTGGGGTTAGCATTGCATATCAGGGTTTCCACCAGGTTTAAGTTGACCCCCCACCAGGTTAAGCATCTGTGATTTTTTATTCTATTTTAATTTCTAAAAATGCTTGTCTTTAAATGCCTTTTAAACTACAGTTAAAGTGCACAGCTCAGTTGGAAACATATACAGTGGCTTGGAAAACTATTCACCCCCTTGAACTTTCCCACATTTTGTCACGTTAAACGTAATTGTATTTTAATGGGATTTTATGTGATAGACCAACACAAAGTGGTGCATAACTGTGAAGTGGAGGGAAAATGATACATGATGTTCAAATATAAAAAAAAAAATAGAAAACTGAAAAGTGTGGTGTGCAAAAGTATTCACACCCCTTTACTCTGATACACTTAAATAAAATCCAGTGCAACCAACTGCCTTGAGAAGTCCCCTAATTAGTAAATGGAGTCCACCTGTGTGTAAACTTATCTCAGTGTAAATACAGTTGATCTGTGAAGGCCTCAGAGCTTTGATAGAGAACATTAGTGAACAAACAGCATCATGAAGCCCAAGGAACACACCAGACAGGTCAGGGATAAAGTTGTGGAGAAGTTTAAAGCATGCTTAGGATATGGAAAAATATCCCAAGCTTAGAATATCTCATGGAGCACTGTTCAATCCATCACCTGAAGATGGAGAGAGTATGGCACAACTGCAAACCTACCAAGACATGGCCGTCCACCTAAACTGACAGAGAGCATTGATCAGAGAAGCAGCCCAGAGGCCCATGATAACTCTGGTGGAGCTGCAGAAATTCACAGCTCAGGTGAGAGAATCTGTCCACAGAACAACTATTGGTCACGCACTCCACAAATCGGTCATGGGAGTGGCATGAAGAGAGCCATTGTTGAAACAAAGCTATGCAGTTTGCCACGAGCCATGTGAGGGGGGCACAACAAACATGTGGAGGAAGGTGCTCTGGTCAGATGAGACCATAATTGAAGTTTCTGGCCTTAATGCAAAACACTATGTGTGGCAGAAAACTAACACTGCACATCACCCTGAACACACCATCCCCACCGTGAAACATAGTGGTGGCAGCATCATGCTGTGGGGATGCTTTTCTTCAGCAGGGACAGCCAAAACTACAATGGAATGGTTTAGATCAAAGCATATTCATGTGTTAGAATGGCCCAGTCAAAGTCCAGACCTAAATCCAATTGAGAATCTCTGGCAAGACGTGAAAATTGCTGTTCACAGACACTCTCCATCCAATCAGACTAAGCTTGGGCTATTTTGCAAGGAAGAATGGGCAAATATTTCAGTCTCTATATGTGCATCGCTGGTAGAGACTTACCCCAAAAGACTTCTACAAAGTATTGACTCAGGTGGTGAATACTTTTGCACACCACACTTTTCTGTTTTTATTTTCAAAAATGTTTTAAAACTATGTATCATTTTTTCCTTCCACTTCACAACTATGCACCACTTTGTGTTGGTCTATCACATGAAAAAATAATTTACTTAAGTAAAATACATTTACATTTGTGGTTGTAATGTGACAAAATGTGGAAAAGTTCAAGGGGGTGAATACTTTTGCAAGCCACTGTATGTGTCACACAGCGGTGAGGTCTGTCTTGTCTCAGGTGTTTTGTCTCGTCTACTTCCTGTTTTATTTTGAAAGACTGACTCTCCTCTCGTTTCAGGTCACTTGCCTTTCCTCATGTGTCCCCAGTCTGACAACATCCCTGATTACTGATTGTTTCCACCTGTTCCCTATTACCCTCTTGCGTCTCCCCTTGTCTTGTGCCAAAGTGTTTCGTCTGTCGTTCACCTAAGCCCTTCGTCACAGCCTTGTCTTGTATTATTTTGAAATTCATTGGTTTTTGTTTCTGTCAATTTTGTGCCTCGAGTCGAGTGATCTTTTGTTTGAAACATCTTTGGATAGTGTAGCAAACTCACAGTTTTCAGTTTAGCCTTTTGCTTTCCTCACTTTTGGAGCGATTTTGGGTTCTCTAGTTTAGTTAGTTTATTCAGCGTTTTATAGCCTTGTTCCCTCCTTACGAGTCTTTTTTGTTATTTATTTTCAGAATGAGAGTAGCCAGTTTTTGTAGTTCTCCGATATTCATTGAGTTCCCACCGTTGGTGTGGTTTTGATTTCTTGTTTCTTTTGTTTTCTTATTGCCTTGTAGGTAGTCAGTTTCAGGTTTCATAGCCTGTTTGGTTATCACTCTGTCTGGTTGCCTAATTCTCAGAATAAAAGCCTGTTGAATTTTGAAATTTGCCCTGCATCTGAGTCCTCCTTTAGTCCAGGCCTGACAGTATGTCCATGCTTCATCATAGTTTGTTTCTTTTGAAATGTTTTGTGTGTTTTTATCACAGAGCCCTCTTGGGTGAAGAAAACACACTAAATTCCAGTATTCCAAGGAATACTATGAAACATTGCTGTTGCAGTGACTTTTAAGTTGGTCCCCTTTTTGAACTATATTGAGCCAGAACTATATCTCACAGAACCAGTTTGGATTATCTGGTGCTAATATGGTGTTAAAATGCACTAGAATACAGGAAATGGCATCTATTTAATTGAAAATGTTCTGGGGGAGGACCCCCAGACCCCCTAGGGTTTTATTTCCTTCATACATCCATGTCTCTGTGTGTTCATAGTCCAATGTTGAATCTACGCAGTTCTCGTGAATGCTGATCCTAACTAGAGACTAACTTGAGTAGTCTGTCTAGTTAGTCTGTTTTAAGGCTATATAATGTTCTATTTGTATAACATATAAACATGTCCAAAGTGCTCTCGGCAACACACAGAACTTAGTGCCATCTTCAGTGGCGAGAACACGCTGTGCCCTTTTTTTCTTTTTGCCCCTGCCCTTCAAAAAGTCTGTGCACGCCTCTGCAGCCAATCATATGCTGACTCTAGGACACTGTCGTCGAATTTTAGCCAATGAGAAACAGGAAAGCATAGCAACCGTTTCCATGATAAAGAAAGCATTTCATTTCATTCATAGCTCGCTAGCTCCATCTATTGGTTATTCTTATTCACTGATTCCTCTCCTGGTGTTGTCGTTCAGTCAGTCCCTCAATTTTGGCTTGCAGGCTTTAGCCCAGAGTGATTGTGGCTCCACTGTGTAGCCTAGTATGCTAAATGTGGACTTGAAACCTTTTCATCAATATAATATTTCTGCCAAGCTTTGAGACATGTTTGTCGGCATATTGGGTCTTTATTTCTTTATTTAGTTGCTCTTGCTGAAAATTTGCAAAAAAAACAGACAATAGACAAGACAATAAATTAGCTGATTTAACCTTAGTTTACTCTCTATTTACCTTCAATACATGTCAATTTAATGTCAAGGTGAATATACACATTATCCACTGTTGTGTTGTCTAAAAGTACACACATTCATGACGTTGCAGCTGTGTATTTGCCTTGAACTACAGTGTTATGTTGACTGTTAGCACAATCGTTTGAGAACGAGGAGCTGAGAACTGTGCATCACATGATTCATCTCTAAATGATGTACTGGAAACGCGAAAGAACGAACGAACAATATGAACGATTCTTCCTGCCGAACTGACCCATGGGCAGGGGTGGTTCTGGGGGGGGGTGTCAACAGGGGCCAGTGCCCCCGTAACTCTGAGTCAGGAGCCCCCTGTGGCCCCCCCTGCATCAATAATACAATAACAGATTTATTGCAGTGATTTTGTACTGGGGGGAAAGACATCAGTTTACTACCCAATCAAAATTGTTGAAATTGTAAACACTATTTCTCTCGTGTCTCTTTTATCTCGTGTCTGAATGAGGGATTTGTCTTTTTTTCCCTGGTTGTATGTGCCCCCTACCAAAAAAGCCGGCCCCAACCTGGCCCCCCTATTAAAACTGGTCTAGAACCACCACTGCCAACGGGAACTGAGTCTCGACATCGAAAAATTAAATCCACCTCTGATGCTTACGCTTACACAGACACGTACTCTGATCCAAAGAACCCACAAGGTACACTGCTTCCCTAGAAAACGGGTGTTAATGTTTTCAAGTTGTACAAGACAGAACTATGGTCATGACAAGGAAAAAAACACCAAAGACAGCTATCAACAGTAAGGTTAAGTTGATGTTTTAGCTTGCATTCTGTTTATCTGTAGTCTGTCTGTCTGTCTTGGTAATCTTTGTCTGCTGCCTTATTTACCAGCCTCTTTCAGCACTGTTCTGTGACTTTGTGCCCGACAAACGTGAGACCTAAATGCAACTCATGTTAAATGTTTGATAAATGCTTACAGGTAGCATTGTTTATAAACTGCAGCTCAGAAAACAAACAAAACTCATATTTTCCAGCAGCAACCTCAACCAGTTAGATCAGACAATAGACAAGAGGGTTCCCCTCACATACTTTTTCAAACAAGACAATGTCTCACAGCCAAGGTTTAGTTACAACAAAGTTTAGTTAGAGTAGATTGACGAAGACTATGCCTATAGGTTTGTGTGAATAGTGCATAACCACCAGTGTTGGGAACGTTACTTTTAAAATGTAATTAGTTATAGTTACTAGTTACTTCTCCCAAAGAGTAACGGAGTTAGTAACTGAATTACCCAATATAAAAGTAACTAGTTACCAGGGAAAGTAACTATTAACTCTAATAGTTATTTTCCTAAGTAACTAAGAATTTAGATTTTTTTAGGTTTCAGGGCCCGTATTCACAAAGAATCTTACGTAGACCTGCACTGTTAACCCGGAAGTTTATTCTATGCAAACAGATTGAGTAAATTACACTTTTAAATATTAGTTTTATCACATTACTTAAACAGTATGAGTATATGAAGAGCAAATGAGTCAGTCATTGAGTGTACTCATTTTTGTAAGTTTAACAAACTTGAATTATCAAGTTTTACCTCAGGCCACAGTGCTGTCCTGTTGTGATTGGCTCAAAACTCAAAAGTCTGGGCTTGTTTGTTGGAGTCGGTTGGAAAGTTGCGCCTTTTTCTACCTGCATTACTCTGTTTTTAGCAAGTTTCGACATTTTCTCCCCGAATGAGGTGAGTTTTCCTTCTTTCTTCAAGTATTACTGGAACATTTCTAGTTTGAAGCCTATTTGAATTTGTGTAGGTTTACTTTGGTACATTTTGAGCATTGATCAACTGCAGCATTGTGTTCTTAGATAAGCTAGCTACTCGTGTGTTCTCTACAGTTTTGCAGTGTGTTCACTACATACAGTTTTGTATAAAATTCTAATTATGTACTTTTGAAAAAATGTCAATGCCCCCTATTGTTTTTGTTTAAAGTCATATGAAAATGCAGTGGAAATGCAAATACTGCCCTGCCATCTGTGAGAAAAGAGCACAGCTTTTTAAGCACTACAGGCTAAAACATGGGACTTATGCAAGAACTGAGCGTTTTCCTTGCTTGCATCAGGAATGTATGTGTACATTCAAGTCTCTCAATGCACTCCATAGCCATTTATCCCGCTTTCACAACAGAAGTGTGGACCAACTGCAAACTGTAGACTCTCAAAAGAAGTTTAGCTGTTTGTCGTGTGAATTTCTTGAACCCTGCACTGAAACTGAATACTTTTTTTCTTGTAAGGATGTTGATGTTTTGTTCATACATATTACAAAAAATAATTTTCCCACCTTCCCTTGTGGTAATTTTCTATATGAACAAATAAAGTGTTATACATTTTCATGTGTTTTATCTCTTTGCAGAGCACTGAGCCAACAGCTATTAGGTGTCTTATCCTAAGAGGACTTCCCATCATACTTGGCGATGATGCATCCATGTTCTTTAAGAGCAGTTTGGTGAGTAAAGTTTTCTGATTAGTGTTTGACTCAGTTTTTCTGTTTTCCTATGTTTTGTTTATTTGGGATGATGGGTTGTGATAATTAGTATTTATGAAGATGTTTCATTGAACTTAAGTTGATTTTAATTTGATAATGTGTCTTTCCTGTTAGCAAGAGTAAATTAATAAAACCACTGTGAATTATGAAAATCATGAAGACCTTACAACTGATTGCAGATAAATTGCTGTTAACTTGAATATCCTCTTTTTGTCTTCTTTCTCACACTATAGAATGACTCCGTCGACATTCCAGTGGGAATTGTTTGCTATGAGGACACCAGCGCTGAAAGCCCAGCAAGCCCAGCAAGCTCAGCATTGCCAAAACTAAACCCCACAAGAGTGGGGATCATACTTGAGGGTAGTGTTGTTATGGACACCCTCAGCAACCTACCTCAGGCAATGTGCCTCTTGTTTGGCTTTATCTACGCACTTCAACTGCAGTACCCAAAGTGCTTAAAAAACACATTCATCTTCATTCAGCAGGTTATGCTAAATTTGGGCCGCAGTGAGCTACCTCCCAAGGTTCAAAAGTTGAAAAATGATCTTGCAGTGTAAGACACATTTATGCTCATGGCACAATTATTGATGTCAGTGTCTGAAATTTTTACCAACTCTGTTCTGACTGCATAGTTGTTCTTAATGGTACTGTTCTCAATACACTGTATATTGTTGTGTGGCAAACAAACTTTTTTTTATTTTTTTTCAAAACTTGCAGTGTAAAACACATTTATGCCCATGGCACAATTCTCCATGTCCATGCCTGGATTGCTGCACAAATACACTGCACTCAATGGAGCAAATGTTCTTGCAGTTGCTCATTTTGTATGTGATACTTATTGTACTGCATAGTTCTAGTGTTTGTGTTTTACTGAAATAATTCTATAGAAGACACATGTTAGAAAGTCTGAGTTTTAAAGCTCTGGTCCTCACTGCATAGTTGGTCTTGATGCCACTGTCCTTAATATCTATTTTTGTGTGGCAAACAAAGCATACAGTTTTTCCTTTTGTACTTAAAGTACCTGCTGCTACATGATAGCTGATTGTTTTTACTGAAACAATAGAATGGAGGGCACACATGTTAGAAAGTTGCAGTTTGACAACTCTGCCCCACTGCATAACTGTTGTTAATGCTTGCTTTGTTGTGTGGCACACAAAGCATATGGTCTGTTCCTACTGTACTCACAGTATGCTGCTACATGGTCAGTGTTGTTTTGTTTTCTCATCCTTGAAAATTGTTCACAAAACAAACAATTAAAAACTGTGCTGTGATTGTATTTGGAAGGAAATTGTTTCACGTTCTGTTTGCTGCATCATGGAACGGTAAGGTAATATCTGCAGCAAATAGAATATACTGTTGTAATTGTTGTAATTGTTAGCAAAGACCCATTTTTGATAATTTTATGAAAGCAAGGTCTTGTTTTGAATTTGTATATGTAATTTCACACAGCATCATTGTTGTACAAAATTTGTTGCATTGCTGTGTCTAAATAAACAAGTAAAATGTAGTGCATTGTGTGGTCATTGACAAAAGAACATTTTTTTTATCCCAAATATAACATTTTGAAATTCAATTCATATTTTTGATAAAACTAGAATTTTAAGTTTATTTCACTCATAATATTAAGTTATGATTGTACTACTTTTAAGTAGACTCCACAATTTTTTTCTATTGTTGATTAATTAAACCATCTAAGTAACTATAACTTTAAATGTTAAATTCTGACTATTGCACATTTAAGTTGACTATACTTGAACAAATTAGTTTTCTATGCTGTCAATTACTTAAACCACACAAGGCAATCACTTGATGAAAGTGGATTAAGTACAATCAACTTATCCGGGTTAATAGTGTGGGCGATAAACCGAAAATTTACCGAAACCGAAATTTACGACGATAACCGACGTCATTTTGGCCATGTCGGTATATTCGGTGTCATAGGCGTAACATCCACTAGGAACAGGGGGACACATTAGGTCCACTTGATTAATCTACCCGGCGTATGTGCTTATTTTACACTAATTTGATGGCAAACTCCGCCCCCCCGATGCCACACCAGCTATGCCAGGTTAGTAATCGAGTGAACCCACTCTCGCTGTGAGTCACGGACAGTTTGGGTAATGATGCTGCGTTCAAAGGCTGCAACAGGTCACTGTCTTCTGCCGGGCCGGTCCATTGATCAAACAATTGTGTTTTATTTTTTAATAACTCAAAGTAATGACTGTATTTCCAGCTAGAAAACGCGCATCTCTCTCCTCCCTCCATTGTTGTTTGCAGTTGTGTCTCTGCGTGGTCTGACACGTGAGTGACCTCATGCTGAGAAATGTGACTTCTCGCGTACGTGACATCACTCCACGAGACGCAAGTAGAAAGCAAAAATATATATTTTTACGAAGGAAAATGACATAGTAACGCATTACCGGCATCACTGATTGTGTAGTTTAAGTGCGACATGGAGCATGAAGATGTAAAGAAAAAAATAAAAACTGCAGAATTAACTTTGAGCAAGTTTGGAGGAAAGTCGGAGGTGTGGACCCATTTTAAACAACTCGTGGGCCGTGATAATAACATGTGTCGGCTTTGTCGAGTGCATTAAGTGCGGCACTTGTTGCATTATTCATTAAGATGTCTGTTGTTCAAACAACTCGCAATTGTAGTCGAGAACGTCAGTTATAACAGCCCACGTTTTAAACAGTTGTCGGGTTTAAATCGGTCTCGGGCTCATAATTACATTCAATGTGTCGGGCCGGGCTCGGACACAACGTGTCTAAGCTCTACTCGGGTCCAGCCGCGACTTTACTGAGGTTCACCCAGTGTCAGCAGCAGGAGGACGGTCAGCTCACCTCCCAGAACATGGCACTGAATCGCTGACTGATTTAGGGACTGTCATCAAATGACTTAGCATAAATATATAAATACAAAATAATTGCAGTTCTTTCAATATCTTCCATGTCATTGGGCCCAGTGACTCCAGCAGCAGATTGTATTAGTAAACTGGACGAATGAGACACAGCTATGTTTATTTTAGGTGCTTCCTCTATTTTATATGAATATTAATATGCACAAATCTTGATTTTTCTCAATAGCTTCCATGTCATATGACCCACTGACTTCTGAAACAGATTCTGTGTCTATCAAAAATATATAATGATAAAGAAAATAATGGTAAAAAAAAAGTGCTAATGCTCAAGAGGTTAACATATTATTAAGCAGCAATGTCAACTTCTCCACTATTTTGTCTCATGTCTTAGATTCTGATTCTGAAATCCTCAAAATGTTTATTTATTTACATCCAACCTCTTCCACCACCTGCTGTACAACCACGTGATTCAAGAAATAAAAAAAGCTAGAAGCCTAGAATTTGTTTATAAGGGACTGTATATTTTATACTTTTAAACTTGTTCAGTTGTTGTCTTGTCAAGTAATCTGTGCTTTTCAGATGTTCTTAACTACTAAATAGTCCTTTAAAGTGGCATTTCTG
>CAEMYA010000021.1:3041934-3053630 GCA_903131615.1 Diplodus sargus
TTGGGCTAAATTCATTCAGCCCAAACTCAGTAGCGTAAACTTCCATTGACGTTTGATTGACAGGTGCCCTGACACGCCCCCTTCATATGCTGCCCATTTGGGCTAAATTAGTTCAGCCCAAAGGCTGACCTTCGACCTATCACAGCGCGGTAGCAACAGTACAGTGACCGTCGATCTATCACAGCGCAGTTCTAGTTGTAAAAAATGGCGCCGCTTTGTACCGCCTACTTCCGGGTTATGGAGCTCGGGTTAGTTTCAAACACTGTCATTTGGGCGCTGGACCTCATTCACTTACATTGCGGCGCATCGAATAGTTCCAGAGGTAAGTTGCTGAAATATCAACCTCTTTTGAATTGTCAACTGTCTATATTGTATCAGAGGCCCTTTGTGATGCGCACACTGGTCTTCATTTGTGTGTGCACAGCGTAATTATCTATATTTTATCTTGGTTGTTAGAGACAATTTTCAAGCATTGCCTGCTAGCTAGTCAGCTGGTGCGACTTCGCCAGCTGTAAAGGTAACGTAATAGTTTGGTAGTGAATCGCTAGCAACTTTTATATTAAAGATGTTTGGTAACTAACAAGCAGGATTTACATGTATTACTAAGGGGTTTTATTTATTTTGGCTTTTATCTGCTGAATCTGACCGTGTCAGCCATCGTTAGTAGGTTATGTGTGTGATATAGGACTCGTTCTAGCTGCTAGCACTAGTAGAAATAAGGGGGCGTTTGTGATAAATATTTCATTTAATATGTCATTGAATTTTGGGACAGACTACCTTTTTTACTATGTGACGTGTTGTTGGCTGCATTTAATTTTTTTGTGGTGTTCCGTGTTCAATTTAACTGCAGCAACTTTAAGATACGCTATTGGAGCTGGAATTACCGCGGCTGCTGGCACCAGACTTGCCCTCCAATTGATCCTCGTTAAAGGATTTAAAGTGTACTCATTCCAATTACAGGGCCTCGAAAGAGTCCTGCATTGTTATTTTTCGTCACTACCTCCCCGAGTCGGGAGTGGGTAATTTGCGCGCCTGCTGCCTTCCTTGGATGTGGTAGCCGTTTCTCAGGCTCCCTCTCCGGAATCGAACCCTGATTCCCCGTTACCCGTGGTCACCATGGTAGGCACAGAAAGTACCATCGAAAGTTGATAGGGCAGACATTCGAATGAGACGTCGCCACCACGGGGGCCAGCGATTGACTCGAGGTTATCTAGAGTCACCAAAGCGGCCGGCATGGGTTTTGGGTTTGATAAATGCACGCATCCCCGGAGGTCAGCGCTCGTTGGCATGTATTAGCTATAGAATTACCACAGTTATCCAAGTAACGGTAGAGCGATCAAAGGAACCATAACTGATTTAATGAGCCATTCGCAGTTTCACTGTACCGGCCGTGTGTACTTAGACTTGCATAGCTTACTCTTTGAGACAAGCATATGCCACTGGCAGGATCAACCAGGTAGTCTACCCAGTACGGCTACACCAGCGCGGGAGCGGACGCCCGACCCGACCGCGTGCAGCTTGGGTTAGCAAAAAGGGGGGGGGAGTTGCACAGGTGGGTCTCAGCCCGCCCGTGACCTCCGAATGTTCTGGAGGACCGGGACTGGGCACGCCCAAAGGCTTATCGGCAACTGTGAGCGGCTGTCTACGCTCCTAGAGGGTTCGAGAAACAACGTGCCATGCGAAATGCGCTGCGCTGAGCCTGGGGGCGGCCGCGGCTCGGCGGTACCGCCACCCGGCAGCGGGCTTCGGGGTAGGGCCACTGGGTCAGACGGGGCGTCTCGGTCTCGCTACCTAGGGGGCAACCAGGAGGAGGGACGCGGACGAGCCAGGCCTAGCTCCCAGCCCAGATGGCCCTCCCGGCCATAGAGGCGAACCCACAGGCAGGAGGAACCGTCTGCCCGAACACCGGCGCTTGGCTGGCCGGCGGGGGCCCTCCGATGGCGGGTCACGTTTGCTGATCGGTCTGGAGAGGAAGAAGAAAGCCACAGTTTCGTTATTTTTCTAAGTGTCTGCTGGAGGTGGGGGGGCCGACCCACCCCACTGCCCGTGTCCGACGGGAGTCCCCCGAGGTGCGTGGAGAGCGTGGCGAGTCTCCCGAGGCCCAGCTCTGGAGGCCTATGTTTTCAAAAACTGGGTTTCTGAAATCGTGCGAATGGTCGCCTGCAAAACCCCCCCAGAGCCACCTTATACCGTGTGTACGGAAAATCCCCCTGTATTCACGGTATAAAGGTCGCCCACAGAACCCACCCAGAGCCTCTTACACCTGGAGTAAGGGGACTTTCCCCCGTACTCACGGTACCGTATCCGACCTTCCAAATTTCCATATTCTCAAATGACATAAATGTAAAAATGGAATTGTTTTGAATCCTAACTTCCAAATTTCCATATATTCCATCTAGATGACAATCGTCACTGACTGGCTAGAGAGAGAGAGAGAGAGAGAAAAATGGCAAGTGTCGTCTGTAATTCCTTGATCTTTGTGAGAGAAAGTGCGTCAAGAAATTGTTTTCTTTCCATTTGTCTAACCATTCCTTCTATGGTATTCATCTGCAGGCGGACAAGGTTTGTTGACTGGGTAACAGGAATTTTTCAAACTTTAAGCAGCACTTGAACGGAATGCACAGCATTCCAAACAAACAGGAGTTTTCGCTCCTCATGAAGTATGGCAATGCAAGGTAAGAACTTACAGTCGTCCACATGTACAAAGGGAGCGTTTTGTTAATCCAAATTTTGCAACCATTCATTCTAGATTTCTTACTTCAGGACCAATAAAAGGTTAGACTGTCACATCTGCGACAAGCGAAACCTGTTGAGGCTGGACAAACATCTTATAGAAGTCCATGTGATCACCGGGGAGGTATGGGCAAATGCAACGCAATTCACGCAAATGTAGTCTGAAGTTGCAATACAAGTGATTTTGTGTCCAAATATGTCACTTTATGTCAATAGGACAGGGAAATTATGTTAAAGGAGGCGAAGCGGCGCTCCATCATGAAGGATTTCCTTGCCCTTCGCCGAACAAACCCGAGTGTCCCTGTGGTGTCCACGCTGGGCCAGGAAACAGACCTGGAGGAAGGTAAGTTTACAGTGTGATGAGTAAGTGTGTCTGTGAAAGGTTCACTCTTGCAAACAGCACATGTGTCCTTGACAAGCCTTTTGTCATTCATTGTAGGTGAGCCACTGGAGTTGAGTGAGGAGGACGAGCCCGTCGAGGCGGTGGGAGAGAAGCTTGTCCTCAACCTGTCATTGAGCGAGGACTCCGAGGCCGGTGACGAAGCCATCGGAGTCCTTGCGCTGGCCTCAACGCCACAGCGTCCAGTTGCCGGCCTCGGAGTCTCTCAGCAGCCAGCCGTCGCCACCTCAGCCAACGCCCCCCGCGGCCGGCGCCTCCCCGGCCGGCGCCCCCTCGGCCCGTCCAGCAGACACCGCCGCCCCACCCGTCGGTGTCCACACGGCCACAGCTGCTGATGTCAGCACGTCCGTGGCAGCTGCCTCCGATCCGTCTTCCAGCGGAATCGAAACCTTGAAGCCTTCGACCGCTTCAGCTCATCACCCGTGCGCCTGCGGCTGCAGGAAACTGGCAAAAAGGCTGAAGAGCCTGGAGGATTCCGTGGCTGTTCCTCTCCAGCAGCCCCAGGGGCGTGCCGGCCACCCTGACGACCTCTGCTCAGAAATATGAGCATGTCGGCAAGGCTGGGAAATCCGGCCACCTGTTTGTAGAGTTTTAGCATCCTGATTCCTTTTCCTCATCTACAGTCATCATTTTCGCATGTATTGACATAGCAATGTGGAACGTTCCAAATTATCACGTGTGCCTTCCACGTTGCAGTGTATGACAAGAGATGTATTTTTGGAACTCGTCCACTAACTTGTTTCTGTGTGCTTCATTTCAGAGCGTCTCGTAGACAATTACAGGAGGTTCCGGCTTGGAGCAAAGACGTCGGCCAAGGACAAAGAAAATGCCCGGCAGACGGCGAGCCATTCTTTGCGATTCTGTCTCTACATGGCGTCGTCGCTGCCGGACAAGGAGGTGTCCTTTGACATGAAGTTTTTGCTTCAAATGGACAAGTTGCGAGCGTAAGTGTGTTTTTTGGTTAGAGCGATGACATAATGGAATTAGGTGCTGCGAGGTCTTTCATCACTTCTACCTGCTTTCCTTCTCGTCCAGGTGGCCACTGTACCTGCACATGAAGGGGTACGTCGCGACCACAGTCCGCAACATGATCAACAACGTCACGGGGTTCATTCGCCATCTGCAATGCTCCTTCGCCCGTGAGAGCAAGCTACGGGCGTCGGACTTCCCGAAACTGCTCTATGAGCTGTGGCAGCAGCTGGCCTCCGTGCACAAGCAGGTGGTTGTGCACCGGCAAAAAGTCACGAAGAAGAAGACCGGTAATATGTCATAACTTTATCGTGTCATTGTTGTGTTTATGTCCTGTCATGTCAACAGTTGCGATGTTCAACCTCCCCAATGGGTGGCTTGTGGCACTGTTTTCACAGATGAGCAGCTGGCGGCGTCCAGTGAGCTGCAATTCCTCCAGACGGCCAAGTCAAAAATTCCCCAACTGCTTGGTAAGTGCAATTCAGCACGTCCTAGCATTCAGAGACAGAGAGAGGAGAATCGACATGAACCTGAATTCACTCAACTTGTTCGTGTCCGTGTCACGTATTGTAGCGCTCCTGCCCGGCGACGGTGGCCACGGCCGCGAGCATTGCCAGCTCATGGGCTATGTGATGGGCTACTTGAGCGTCTTGACCGGGCACCGCGCCGTTGTCTTCACAAATATGAAGCGCGAGCATGTCTTGAACAGAGTCGTGGGGCAACCCCACCAAGTTCCGCGTTCTGGTAAAGGTCCCACCACCTTCAAACTTGCACCAATGGAAAGCCCATAGCGTTTAATGGGGGGGGTAGGACTTGGTTTCAGGTCTCTAGGATGTTCTTATCCAGAGTTATTCTATCCCACCAAGGCATCCAACGGTCTTACAAACCCCTTTACCTAACCCTATCCCAAACCCTGACCCTAAAAAAGTTTTTTTCGGCGGGCTGCCACCTAACCCTGACCTGGACATGTTTACTGACCTCAACCAGGTGGGGACTGACCTGAACCCAACAAAAAACCTCATGTGCTTAAAACCTTCTGTCTCACACACTGGCAAATTTCTGGAAAAAGTCACAAAAAGTTTTTTCCATAGTCAAAATAGGCTCCACATGGCCTAAAACGTGCTCCCAAATGCTTCCTGGAAGGTACCATTTGCTATCTGACACTTGGTGAAATTTCAGAAAATCAGCGAAATTTTTACTCGTTCAAATTCAACAAGTCACACATCTATCCACAAGAGAATTTCACGCTGAATCCAACGCATCCTACTCCCATCTTCCTACGACCTTCACTTTCAATGTTCAAAATGGGCGTAACTTTTGAACGGAAGGTCCCACCCACTTCAAACTTGCACCAATGGAAAGCCCATAGCGTTTAATGGGGGGTAGGACTTGGTTTCAGGTCTCTAGGATGTTCCTATCCAGAGTTATTCCATCCCACCAAGGCGTCTGACGGTCTTACAAACCCCTATACCTTCATAAGACAACCCCAAATAGAAGCACTTATGTACACAAACATCAGTGTTTCTATTTGAGGTGGTCTTAATCTGATGTCCTTGTATGTCTTTAGTTTTTGTATTTATCTTCCTGTGTTTAAGAGTTTATTAATGCAGATATCTGTATAAAAAAAATCAATCTGAATGTAGCAGCATGAAACTTCTGTATCCCGGTCCCTAATCGAACACCAGTGGTAGCCACTCACGGTAGGGGGAACGGAGTATAAAAGCAGCAGCTCTCCCCGGCGCTTTCTCTTTGCGCTCCTGTCTGACGCGTCACTTCCGGTCTGGAAGTTCTGGCTCTCGGCAGGTAAGAATGCACGCTGCTTGTTGCTTCCATGTTGTCAAGTGCTAATCCCTTTCCTGGTTCTTATGGCACCTGAATGTTGTACTGCAGAGCGGCTGAGCTGATGTGCCCCGCTTGTGTGCGCCGCTTTTTGATGTGCGCTGGTCCCTCTGGGTTGCGGCGGTAAGTGTCCTCTCTGTCTGCACAATCTTGATCGATACCTTTTCAAAACTAACGCTAGCATGGTTACAGGCAAAATGCTGGTAGCCGCGTAGGTCTCTCCTCTAACAAACGTGCGTGTATCCGATCCGGCCAAAAGGTATGTTGTTTTACTGCGGCATTTGAAACGGGTATGATTGGTTCATTGTAATAGTGTTCATAATGTGCTTTGTAGATGAGATCCAGCCATTGGGCCGAATGATCCATGTGACACAAGAAAAGTCACGATCAGCTGACCGCTGCTGCTTTGTCTGCTGCTTTGTCTGCTGCTTTGTCGCAGTGTTGCTGCTGCTCTGTCGGCTGCTGTGTCGCAGCTGTGGCTGCCGAGTTACCGCTGCTTTGCAGTTGATAAGCCACGGTTATTTTTGTTAACTGGGCCTTTATGGCCACGTGTCTAGCTCCATCTTGACACCTTAATTTGTTTTGTCTATTCTGTTAATTTGCTGTTTTCGTTACCCCACCTGCCTTGACTTTTGATATCCTTGTGGTTAATTTGATTTAATTAACTAGTATAATTCATTTGTTTTAGGGCAGGTGGTGTTTAGTTCTTTTTTTCATATAATTCGTATTATTTGTTTTCTTTCTTTATAGTTTGTTTGTTCTGGGCAGTAGTGATTTCATTTGGTTTGATCATAATTTGCCCAGTTCCCATTTTATACAAGTTTTGTTGCACTGTGTGACTATTCTTGTTTTCTTTTCTTGCAGAGGCCTGTGGTGGTGGTGGTGCTGGTGACCTGGGTGGCGGTGTCCCTTCCCTCCCTGTGTGCTGTGCTCCCCTGGGATTATTTTGGTTATTCACAACGTGTGTGTGAGTGTGTGACTGTCACGTGCCCGGGTGACTTATGATATTTTGTTTGGACCCCTTCCCTCACTAGTTTCTCCACACCAGCGAGCCTCAGCTTGAATAGTCCCTTTTTATAATTTGTGTGGGTGCATTGTTTTAATATTTACTAATAAAGTGTATCTAATTGTGAACCACGTCTCATGCCTAGTGAGTAACCTTACTTGCGTGTCCTTAAACCAGTTGATGGAGTTAAATCTTTGGGTGAAAGTCCCAAGGTGGAGTTGTCGCAGTCAATAGGCTACGAGTGGGACTCGTTAGCCCTACTATCCTTCAAACACAGGCAAATCAATCTTACTGTGTTTTGTGTCCTCCCTACGCTTGCCACAAAATTTATATAGAATAGAATATAGAATTTACTAACACTTAAAGAAGCTTGCCTGTGTTTAGAAGAAGGTTTAACAAGCTGATAAAAAGACAAAGTCACATTGTGTTAACACAAAGAGTTATTGTACACAACTGTTGAGAAAGACAGTAAGGTATATCGTTTACTGGACCACAGATTTGATGTGTACAAAAATTCTTGTTCTCACTATGGCTCACTATGGCAACTTATAGTAGAATTTACAATGCAATCTGTGTTTTTATCTATCACATATCATTTAAAAAAAACTGCAAAGTATATTGTTCCCTCCCACTGGGTTAAAGGGAAATACAATTGATGGTTGATAAGAAAGACACAGTTAAACAGCAGTTATACCAACCTGACCCAGGCCCAGGGACCTTGAGGCTGCATAGGACATGACCCAGGAATTGTTATAGTTGACTGTACAAAAGGTTTTTTGAATTAGTGATAGTTGTATGTATTTACAGGTGTTGAATATGTAACATTTTCATTATGTGTATTTTGCACAGCATATACAGTGTACATCACAGATCAGAGATATGTGTAATCAAAATAAATAAGGCTAAGAAGCAAAGGAAGAACAGTCTCTGCAGGGCCTTCTTCAAAACACAGTCGATAAAAAATCTCCCGCTTCAGGGGATGAGAGAAAGTACCCAGGAACCTGAAGGACTCCATGGCTGATACGGTGCTGTTAAGTATGTCTTGAGTATTTTCAGCTACAGGTTGTGACTGCACCAAACCATCTGCTGAGCCTCTGTTTTAGGTGAAATTGGTCAGTGGAAAGAAAAAGTTTCCTTTTACTATCAATTTGATTTTGACAGATTATAACGCTTGTATGACATTACAGAGGACTTGAATTTTGAAAATCTGCATGGGAATATCCTGATATTGTCTGAGCGACACTCTGAGGTGGTGTACTATCAATGTGAAGTGACACTGGCCTGTAGAAACAGATAGTTTCCATTTCATATGAAATGGAATGAATTTTGAGACAATGTAGCATTTTTATATAGGGCATGTCTCTGTATGTGACATGAGAAAGCATTTAATTTATTAATGTTTTAACAGTATTGTTTTCAATATTTTTTCATTTTGAATTTGTATTAATGTATTTGTTCATTCATTAATTCATTATTGACAGACTGAATCGATGTGAAAACATGTTAACCAAAAAAATGTTTTAATTATGAAATTTGTTCCTCATTGCTCATTTTTGGTGGTCTCCATGTCAGCTGTGTCTCCCGTCTCACCTGAGCAGCCGTGTACTCTGTTTCAGCTGCTTGGGTCGGCTCAGGTGCTCTCCATGGTGCTGAATCTGAGACGCCCCATGAATGCCACAACTGACATGTATGAAGTCTTTCAGAATATGAACTCTAGTTGCATAGGTAGGTACTTTGAAAGATTGAAAGTAAAAGTAAAAATATACAGATGCCTTTATAGCAAACTTGTGCTATTTCTATTTTAGTATGATTTCTTTACGAGGTGGTGTTGTCTGTAGTCCTAAAACCCGAAAATCAGTTAGCCTTTTTGCGCATCCAGTTCCCTCATCTCAAAGTCTGTGAGCTTTTTTAATTGGTTTTCTGTTAAATGCCTGAAATAAGATCTGTGGTTACAACAGGCTTAAGAAATGTATTTGTTTTATTCTACAACATACAATAGATCATTAAATGTCCAACAGTTTAATTTTAATTAATAATTATAACGTCCTCATAGCGAACATGGAGTCTCATCTACTCATAAGTCTGTCTTCACAGGCCCACTTTAGTTACAAACTATTCTAACTCTAACTTGTACATTGATCAGTTAATAAAACACCTATATAGTAATTGTGTAGTAAGACTCTTAGTGGTGGTGACGTTTAAGTCATGTGATTGCAGTGTAGTCTGTTTGTGGCTATTAACATTAGCTTTTCACTTCTAGTGATTTAACTTATGCTTCACAAAGCACAAAAAATGAATCTGTGAAGACAATCTTGCTGAACAAAACCTGTAGTATAATAAACTTGTGTTTGCCACAGGGTGTTTTGGTGATATTCCGGACCCAATTCAAAAATCCCATAGGCTTTTTGACGAGGGAACCAGAGCGATGCTAACTTCTGGCTTTGCCTAAAATGATTACTGGTTTTGATTATATTGTAGGATTTGTTGATTTAAAAAAGTAGAATAGATGCCCTGGTGGCCTAGTGATTAAAACTCTTATTGTGTTACTACACTGTATGTCACGGTCCTACTTTGACTCAGTTTTTTTGTTTTTGTTCTTTGTGTTCTCCCCCTCTCTGCCTTCCCTCCTCCCTTCTCCATCACCTGCTCCTTTCCCTGTGTGTCTGTACCTGTGGGCGTGGCAGCAGTGTCGGCTGTAGCAGAGAGGCACACCTTTAAATGATTCTACTCATCAACCTCTGCTATCCCCGCTCTCATCTCCACTCTGGCGCAAGTTGACGCCATGTATGGTGAGTAAATCAATGCCTTTAGCTATTGTGTTTAGCTACATTTTCTAGTATAAATCTACGTTTGAGATTCCTATTGTGCATTTTCCTCTGTGAGCTCATTTCTGCATGAGCTTGTCATTTTATGTGATTTCTCTGTCTGCTTTGTACAGAGCCTCCAGAGCCTCTCCGCTCTGGCTTCCTGCTACCTGAGTTTTTCTCACCTGCCAGCTAAACTCATCCACTATTTCCCTTTAACTCTTTGTGCCACAATAAATTCCTTTACTTCCTGACATCAGCCTCTAATCTCTGCATTTGGGTTCAAAAATACTGCAAAACTGCAGCATAGCGGCTAACTTGTTTCAGGTCGGTGACCTTTGGTGCATCTCATACCTCCCACCCTGCTGTTTCAAAAATGATCAGGTGCAAGAAAAGATGTCCCCCTGCTGTTATAAATGATTGAATAAATGAAGAAACAGAGAGTGGAAGGTCTTCAGTCTGTAAGATGAAAATCAAGGAGTCCCAGAGGAATAGTGAGAGGCACTGAGCCGAGGCACTTGAAAACATGCACTAAGTCATATTGTTGACTGTTGGTAAATCCAACCAGAGTACTTCACCAAGCATTCCACAGTCCAGCATCATTAGACAACGTCAACAAATCGTCTACAGGCTTGTATAGACAACTAAGAGAGATGGGGAAGGTCACCTTACAATCTTCTCTCATACGGCCAACACAAAAGTGACTAATACCTGGAAAGAGTGGTATGAAAACTAGTAGAAACTCTGTATGCTGAAACGTTATATTTTCCAAATAAAATACATTTGACATTACTGTATGTGAAAATAATAATATATGGGGCCAGAACAGTGACATTAAAATTTGGCATTCAAAAAAAAAATTTGGCTTTGAAAACAAAGCTTCATATTTTACATAATAATAATTCCTGTAAAATATGATGATAAGAATAATAAGAATAATAAATCTGTGTGTGTGTGTGTGAGTGTGTGTGTGCGCGCGCGCGCGCGCTCAGGGCGGAGGGGGGGCTGGGAAAGGGGCGTGGAATCAGCATCACAGGCTAATGCAGCTCCCCACCATGCCTTCAATCTCCGCCTGTGGACCGTCCGACTGTCACCCAGGCTGCCTTCATCCGTCCTGTCACCCAAAGGACTCCGTGTGGGACCGGCTGGATCTGATCTCTGGGTGTCTCCAGTAGCGGGATGAAACCGACATAGTGATCCAGGAGCATCTCCTCCTCGCCCTTTTTTTTTTCCACTGGCGGAGCTCGGCTTTCGCTCTCCTACGGGCGGAGATATGAGGAATCCACTGGCCGATTTAGCCCTGACATTCTGGCTGTTTCTAGAGGTGAGCCATTATTATCATGAGCGACGATATTATTAAGCTTTGGTGGACCAGCGCGTGTGGTTGACAGGACAGCGCTGTGTGTGTGTGTGTGTGTGTGTGTGTGTGTGTCATGGACGGACAATAAGTGGTTTGTTGGGGGCTTATCTGTCTGCCAGCCGGCTGCCTGTGATGTACCTCCGATACGTGCCGCTCGGTATTGTTTTGAGAGCGTTGTTCGCCAAATTCGATTTAAAACGAGCATAATTCAATATTCCTTCGCTAAACGCTAAAATCACTCACATAGCGGACAGTGGGGATATTTGTAAGATGTATGGCATCCTCCGGTTACTTCGGCATGCAAGTGACCCACCAAGAAGCGCTTATTATTAATAATATCTTAACTTTGGGCTGGTTGACGCCGTTGTCCACCACCATCTCGGTTGTGATTTAAAGGACACGAGGCAGACAGAGGTCCCCTTAACGATGGATCCAGAGTAAACTATCTGCTGAGATGCTCTGTGCACGCACAATCGCCAAGTAGCCTAACCGAACTACCTGAGATACGACCATCCTTTGTCCTTGTTCCATGATCCCCATAACTCACTCACTAGGTTACTGGGCCTGTAGGACACACACACACAC
>CAEMYA010000021.1:3053660-3083402 GCA_903131615.1 Diplodus sargus
ACACACACACACACTAAAGGTATATGACAGACAGGAGGGTAAATACAGGAAATGCTGTTCATTGTCTTTGTCTCATTATGCTGTGTGGTTTTTAAAATTCAGTTTATGATATTGGTACATTTACACTCTCTCTGAAGCCAGTGCTTTGCCACCAACGTATTCCCCTTGTCTTAACCTTACAACACACCCACTCTTATAATCTGAAAATGACTTTAATTTTCAGCCATGGGAGTGACCGCTGTTAGAGATTTCAGGATCATTTAGAGGATGACAGTGAGCTTATTTTATTTTACAGGACTGTGAAAAGTAGCACAAGGTGGTCACCATCCCACTCTTTCTGCCAGTCCTGTACCGCCGACACTCATGTCTATTCATGTATTATTAACTCATCATTATTATTTTATTTCATTCAGCTGACTTAGTGAGCACATCGACTTTGAATGTGAGCAGGCAGCCTAGAGGGACTCAAGCTCTTAGACCATGTAGTGCTACTGTGGTGGTCTTTTTGATAAGCACGTTTGGATTGAGGTGGCTGATGTGTTGTTTCATTTTCAACAGCTTTGACCAGCTTTAAAGCTTTTGTCATCTTATGTCTGTGTAAGACACAATCACCTTGAAAGGAGCATTTCAGTTAGACAATTGGGACTTGTTTTTAATAATTGTCACTGTTCAGTTGGCCAAATTTAAAAATGTTTTACTCATCAGGCTAGTGTCTTCAGGTTAGTGTCTTCTGGACCATCGCCCAGTTTGTTTGTTTCACAGATCCAATCCAAATGCTCCAATCTAATCCAAAGAACAAAAGCTTCTGTCCGCTGCAAAAAAGCCTTAGGTGCTGTTCTTTTAATGAAATAAATTCTCCTGTTCTGCTATAACTGATGCGGTTGCAGCATCTACACTGACATCTTGAGGAGCCATTGTTGTTTAGAAACAATTACTTCTCTCGCTGGTCATCACATCTAAATCATGCCTATAGCTGCAATAAGTTCCATAAAGAACGCTGAATGGTTTGACACCTGTGGGGTTTTTACTTATTTTCAAGTGCGATCTTTCCAGCGTGACTCTACAGTGTTGGCATAAAATGTCGAAGTTCAGGTGTAAATTCTCTGGAGTTTCAATATTCTCAGGATGTCATGATAAGTGTTTTTGGCCAATTTTGTAAGTCATGATTCATGTTTGTGTTTTTCCAAGTGTAATCTTGGTAACCTCTTTAAATTAAACTGCAAGCAAAAGTGTACCAGGTCTTGTGGAAACACAGATTGGGATGTCTACTATGCACACACGGCAAAGCTAGATTGATACCATGAAAATGAGGTGTCCAGTGTGGGAGCTGCTGCTGTTTAGAATTACCAAATTTTCAGGATGATGGGATTCCTGCGATTTTTTATCTTCGTGAATGACCAAGCTTTTCAGTGGACTCAGAGATGATCTAAGCCAAAAACACTTGTTAAGGCGACTGGTGTCTGATTGATATCAGGGTCAATGATGTGGTTTTATGTCTAACAAAAGTGTTGAATACATTTTCTTCTTTATGAATCATTTGTAAAGCAGATTTGTTGACATCCATGTTTACACCCACTCACACAAACACAGTTCCATAGTGCTACTAGCGCTCAAAAACGCCACAGGGGACCTTTAAATACCTGTTCCATCAGTGACATGAGTCAAATAATAATTAGACTCGCCATCTAGCTTTCTAGTGAAAGGGCAGCAGATGCATATTATGTTGTCATCTGATGGAAGCTACTTGGAGAGACTGTTCATGGGGGTGGGGCCTGTCCTGCATGTTCAGTCAGGGATGTATCTAAGGGTGTTTTCACATATAGTCCCATTTAAGTGAACCGAACTCAGTCCTCTGTAAGTGGACCAAAAAGTGGACCAACAGAAAAAGAACTCAGTTCTTTTTGTGTTCACATTGTGAGTTTATTACAAAGAGGACCGGGTTCTCATTCTGGTTCAGTTCAGCTTTGATGGGGCCTCAGTCCCCTTTCTGTTCACACCTGGTCCTCTAGCGCTCTCAGACCCCCAATGCAATGAATTTTGGGTAGTTTTCACTTGGAACAAAATGTCTGCTGCCATGCTTGCCCTCCTGCGCTTTCTGGTTAGATTTGCACGTATATTTATCGGGAAAATAGAGTTATCCAGATTACATATAGGCACAAAAAGCAATTGATTGACGTTTATTTACATTTGTACTGGCATTGCCACGACGACCTGCCATGTTTTGGATTCTCTACCGCTGAGTTTTCCCGGCTACAGTCACATGACAAATCTACGGCAAGCGAAGGAGGATACAATACAGTGAAAAAGGCGAAGAGAACCCGGTGCGCTTTGTGTTCACAATGCGCAGATTAGGCGAACCGAACTGCTGACTTTTAGTGTTTCAAAGGGGTCTGGGTACGGTTGTTGTGTTCACATATGCGCAATAAATGCTGAGTCATTGGTCTGAGTTCGTTTGAAGGGTTGAAAGGGACCAAGTGTGAAAACACCCTAAAACATACAGGACAGGATGCCTCCAGGAACAGCCTTGAAAAACACTGACCTAGGGTGTATCAAGTGCAAAGATATTTTGTACCAGTTCGCACATTTGTTAAGGCTAAAGGATATCCAAGGACGCTCTGCAGGCATCATTAGCATTTATCATGTTTGAAAAACTACGATCACTATTGCCATGACAACGTCATGTGTAGTCAAACTAACTACAAAATTATAAGAACATTGTAACATTGCAAAAGTTATGAATGATATCTACCATGAAACACATTGTGGTGAGGGTCATGGAGCAGTAGGAGCTTCAGTGTGATTTTAACAACAGAGCCAGCTGAGCTTGCATTGTAGTGTTACATACTACTCTTGTTATTTCCCACAATTTCTTTTGACTGCCCCTCAATTCTCCAACATTGCTCCAGCATGCTACAATACAAAGAAAATGGCATTACTTACAGGTTTAAGTTTGAACTCAGTGCATCCTGCTTTTTATGTTGCATGTCTCTGTTGTCAAAGTGGCGTTAGCGAGGAAAAACGTTGTTAGTAAGTGGTGTTTAGCCCTCTACCTACATGTAGCTGCAGCCACAGTTAAGTACATACATATCTATGCTCAAAAGTTTCTCACCATAATGACAGTGTTGGTACAATCTCTAGTATAAAACCAAATGCTTCTTAAAGGAAAATGGAACTTCAAGGCTCTAAATGAAAGTCTTTCCCAACTAAAATGTCCACAGACAGGAGGTTTAATTGCAATATATCAACTTAAATGTTGGTGTATTTAAAGTTAAATTTTTCATAATTCCCTTAAAATTATATTATGTCTATAAAGTAAATATATTAAATTGATTGCTATAAGATTCCAATATTTTGTTTATATTTATATTTATTGCAATGGTGGGACATGCAGATGCAGATGCAGTGGCTGGTATGTTCCTCTTGGGAGCAGCTGAGTAGCATGCAAAACCTAGTGGTAAAATTAGGTATTACTAGCCCAGTCTGGTCTTTGGCTTAATCTGAGCTCCCACTACAGGACTTTAAAGTCCTAACCGACAATGAAATCAGGTTGCATCAGGTACGTATGGAAAATCTTCACAGTTGTTCTTCTCTTTAATCTCAAACCAGCAAACTCAGTGTTATTACTTGCCAACGGTAGTGAGCTAGCTAACGCTAGCCTTTAGGGCTAGGGTTGTTATCGTTGCTTGGCGACACCGTCAGATGCTCTGGGATATCGCTATCATTGGCTATTGTGAAAGTACTGACATAATGACAATCTTGGTCGTTGACATTTTGAAACCTGTTTGTTATTGATCCACCTTGGGTGTATTTGATACTTATCAGGGAGTACCCTGTGAGTCTGGAGAAATGCAGGAGGTTTGAGACTGGATATGTACACATCTCACATAAGCACATAATCTGTGCTGACCTTTAGGACCAACAAAGCTCTCCACCCAGATTTCTCCAATTGTTGGGAGGAGCAAATCGGTGGTAAATCAGCCCGATTTTAATGTCAGCTGTGATGTGAGCTAAATGGAAACATCTTAACCATACATAGGAGAAGATTTACAAGGCACAGTGTGACTGTTACTTTTCAGCAGCTTCGCTCTTCAGTATGCTGCATGAGAGAGCAAGAGTGAGAGAGATCCTCAGAGTGTGACTGCATTAACTTCCAGAGGCCTTGCACTGTGCTTAGCAAAGCATCTTGCTGCATGGGACCTACTTCAGTGGATTCCTTAGTCCCATCCTACACTACTTTATTGTACATATGGCTGTAGGGACTAAGCATACAGCATGAATCAGTGCTGTTAAAACATTATAACAGCAGTATCCGTTTTAGAAATCCGTTTTAAGCATTACTCAAGTGGCTCAAACACCATGCTTGAAGCAAAGGTGTACAATTTGCGGAAAATATCTAATCAAATATTTTTCAGACCAATACTGGTTCAGTGTAGTAAGTTTTAAACATGATACACTCGTGCAAAGCCTAAACTCAAATCTGTGTTTTCTCTGTATGGCTGCAGTCAGATTAAATAATTATAACATTATTTTTTGTGTGTGTGCAGTATTTTGATTTATTATGGAATGAAGGTGAGCTATTCAAATTCAATTCAAAGCTTTAAATTCAACTTGAATTCTGAGTTTACATTATTTCCCATATTTCATTTTCATATTTTCAAGACAAATATCCACTGTACCAGGGAAGCTGCATGCCCTTTATCTCAGGACATGTAGCACCATGTTCAAAAGCATTTGTATAATAGTAAAATGCTAAATACAAACTAATTAATTTAGAATGTTTAAAGGTGATTTATTAAGCTTGCTGTCTTCAGAATACAAGTTTGGTTGTAAGTGTGGGACATGGAACGGTGGAGCAGTAAAATATGTTTTATGAAGTGCAGGGTTAGATGATGGCAGTGGAGAGGGAAGTTCAGGGCAGCTGAAAGAAATGTTAGAGTGAGGCTGGTGTGAGCAGGGTTGAGTGGGGAAGCGTGGCAGGCAGGGAATGGCTGGCTGGCACACTGACGAGCAGTGAATGGTGATGCTGAGACACAAGAGGAATGTAGGTTAGAGCATGGGAAAAATCACAAGAAGGCAAAAACACAAGGAGCAAGCCTGAGGCGTGGTCTATATGCACACGGCTATTTTGTAAACAGGGCTTTGAAATAAGGACAATTTCTGTCCAGACGAGCATTCTAGCACCATTTCAGAAATAATCATACATAATAACATACCTGAAACATATATCTCATGGCAATTCATACACACTCAGCATGCATGTGATGTTGTAAACAAGAAGCAGATTTTGGACTCTGGTCAGTTGCTTAGCTACTAAAAACATTTTGAATAAGGTAGCAGCTGTTTATGTCTTTCTTTTCCATCGTTGTCTTACCAATGTCCATTTGCGTCTCTCTGAATATACAACCAAACAATGTAACATCCATTCTGTCACTGTACAAAGTCCAATACTCCAATATCACAACACGTACTCCAAGTTCATACTTACTAATTATGCTACAATCGCTGTTTAATATCTTAATGCTGGACAGAGTTTTCCAAAGGCTCAGTTGTCAGTGACCTGAAACACTGTTTATGTGTGTACAGAAGTCCAAAACACATAGAAAAAGCATTGTTTTAAGAAATACCTGTGTACACATGGACAGGACCTGAACCTGTAGCTACTACAACAGTGAGACAGTAATCTGGCAGAGAGTGGAAGGAAAGCTTGGGTAGATGTAGTACAGGGTGATGAGTGCATGAGAGGCAGGTATGTAGGCAGGGCGCAGTGATGAGTTGATTCCAGGAAGGTGTGCACACTGAGCTGAGACAGGAGGGAGAGCCATGCCCATGCCAGGACATGCACATGGACAAACATGACAAAGAGAGAGAGAAAGATAAGACAACGGAGCACTGGAAACACAAGGATGGGAGAAAAACTGTGAGAACACTGGGAAATCTAGGAGGACCTGGCCATGGCTGTAACATGCTGAGTCTGAATATAGTTTAGTGGCTGATGTGGCGCTGCACTTGTTGACACAAGAGCACATTAACCCAGCAATAGCCAACTCACCAAATCAAGGTTAATTAGGTATACCTGAGTAAACACTAAAACTGGTAAAATCGGCATTCATGTACTAATGGGTCGTGTCCACAGGCTCCATCGTTCCCACATTTCTCATTTATCGTCTAAGTAGGAAGCTGTGCAAGGGGAGCAACATGTGTCTCGTAAATTTGAAATCTGACCACTTTACAGAAGCTTTAATGGACAATAGAAGTGCGAATCTCACTGGCCACATTTGCCAATGTTAGGTTTCTTTAGTTATTTGACGTGGACAGTCCCCTTTGATAAACTTTACAGTCAACAGAGCGGCTTTAGCCTTTATGGCTAATTTCCGGCTGTAGTCCCCAGTCGGTTATCAGAATGGGCTATACATTACATAAATTAATTTCAATGTGAGTAGCTTACATTATAAGGAGAATGCAAGGGATAAAAAGAATGGAATGCGGAGGATAAAGAAATGGTCATCATACTGTAATATTTAGACTTAAGTCATAGGCTACTTCAGGTATTCAATTTTTTTGCTCTGGTTATAATGCTCTCACACAGCCATCATGAACTCCCCTGCATGGTCTTGGAATGAAGATTCCTCAGAACTCCCATTCCCCACTCTGGCTTACTTTCATTTTTAAACATTGCATCCGTCTAATTTGCCTTTGGGTGCGGGTCAGGCGTTGGTATCAATTTATAGCGTGTCGGCTCGGGTGCAGAATGTAATTTGTCCTACTGTCGGAAAACGGGTCGGATGCAGATTTAAGGATGGCGAGTGTGGGTTTGCAAATTAAGACCCATGCAGGACTCTGATCTAAGTGACCATTTTAATCCTCTAGCTAATTATCAAGCTAAATAGCCAACATGCTAGTTAACGTCAAGGACTGCGGCGGAAGACTACGGTAAAATATTTCTCGTCCATGTATGGGAAAAGCTGGACTTCTACCATTTAATTATGACTCAATCCATTTGAGTGTCAGTGGGGCAAAGTTAAAAGCAGGCAGTTTGGCAATTACATTTAGGGCATTTAACAGACGCTAAAAAGCGGCTTACAATAAATACATTTGTCACAAAAAAGAAAACACATATCACCATTGATAGAGTAAAAAGAAAAAATAGGAACAATTGTCAAGCTGTCATCTGGGGATCATTGCTGCTATTAATCAAGGATACTTCAAGTGAATAAGTGCTATATTTTAAGTGCTATGCAGGGTCGAGTGTCAGGTCGGGTAAAAAGGGGGAAGCTAAGGAGATAGGAGGAGGACCCAAATGCAGTTACTCATGGAACAAGAGGCAGGATTAAGGGGGAAACAAAAGGCAAGCTTTATTTAACAAAAGCTGAATGTCACAAAAAAAACCAAGGGGCAAGAAGCAAAACAACTCCAAAGACCAAAAAACAAAGTAGCAATGAAAACAGTTCAAGAAGACACGAAGAAAAAGGCAAAGTACAAATCAAAATCAAAGTTCAAATCAAACAAATGCAAAATGCAAAACTCAAGGTCCAAAAACACATACCGTGGGGAGACTGGAAGAACATGACAAGAACATGACAAGAACATGACAAGAACATGGGCAGGAGCATGAACGGAGGCGGAGGCAGACGCAGACAGAGGCAAACAGATGCAATGACCAAACAAGGAGTGCAGGGAAGACACAGACTTAATACACAGACACTAACGACAAGATGAGGAACAGGTAAGGTGGACCAACAGGTGACATAACGAGGGGAAGGCATGGAGGGAACAATACTACAGACAGGGGGAGACAGAGGGATGAACATAGGAGATACTTAAAGGACACAGTAGGGCATGGAAAATCAAAACATAAGACACAACAAGACATGATACAAAGACATCAAATACAGGAGAATACAAGACACAAAACCATAATCTGAACATAATACAAAGACATGACTCTAGAGTCAGTGGTGCTGCCAGGATTCAATTGAGATTTGTGTACAAATGTAAAGTGCATTACAAATAAAATTTATTATTAATTTCAAAGTACGCAGTAGTATTGTTCCCTCCATGCATTACAAATAAAATTTATTATTAATTTCAAAGTACGCAAATACAACAAATGGAAAAATAATTTTTTAAGACAAAATCTAATGTTTTCATTATCAGTGAAATAGATTGCAGCGCCCACATGATCTGTGAGACTGTGGTTATTCTGACACGAGTTAAATGGCTGCTGTATGAAAAACCAAGCTGTGGTCCGTAATCGCGGTGCAGACGAGTGAGTTTGGAGCTGACCAGAGGAGAGAAACAAGAGAGCGATACGACGTGACTGTAGCCGCCATGATATGATGATGTCGCCCCCGTTGAGGAGGAACTATGAAGAACTCATTTGTGATGGAAAAGCACCAAAACTGAGTCAAGTAGAGCCGAGCTGTATTGTGTAGTGGAGAAGGGGCTTGACTTGCTTGGGCAGACATTGTTTGGCATCACCCGCTGATTTGCATAATTTAAATATCTAGCCCGCCGAACCTTCCAATCCGGTCCCGGTTCAGCACCCTGGACAGTGCACTGAAGACCTGCAGCATTTGTTTTTATCCAAACTTTGCAGACGTGGTCGGGATTTGTAGAAGACATATGTATGGTGCTCACTAGCCTATGCTGTTCCAATAAATAAATGCATCTCTTTGCAGAGAGGGATATAGGCTTTGAAAAAGTGATCCCAAGTCCCCGCTTTCCCACTAAGCAGAGGGAGAGAGAAATTACACAGAATACAGATGTTTAAAAGTCCAAACAAAAAAAAATATCAACAAGAAACAACTCTAATCAGTTCCATAATTCAAAGTAGGTTTTTACTCAACGAAAAAATGAAGATCAGTTAGGCTTTATTGAGTCACTTCACAGAAACACAGATGAAAACAGCCCAGCAAAACATTATGGTGACGGCGCACCAGAAACAAACAGCCCAGCAAAACAGGTGACGGCGCACCAGAAACACATGGTAAAAACACACTCTAGGCTAATAATGTTCCTATCTATTTGAAATAAAGCCTACACCTCCCTGTCACGTCGGACTCCCACAGAATGGCCTCAGAATCGATAGGAATATCATGATGAATGTTCATCAGGGCAAGTCCACTCAGTCTCTTGTCTGTCATGGTGTTCCGGAGGTATGTTTTCAAGCGACGCAAACGGCTGAATGAACGCTCAGCACTGGCAGTGGACACGGGCATTGTTAGGAGAACCTTCATGATAGTATGCACATTAGGATAGAAGTCTGCAGTTAGTCTCAGAACTTGGAGAATGTCACACTCTCTGGTGACAGGTGTGTCATCCTTCGGCCTGTTGTGCTGCCTCCATAGATTCAGCTCCACGTCTGCAGTGTCAGCACTGGGCACCAACGCACCATACTCCTCCTTTATCTCCATCCATAAACTGTCTGTCAGCAGTGGCAGTTTGTCGGGGAGATTGTCAGACTATGGTCGGACAGTCCAGTGATTAAATGAATCATCTTTACGACTCTTTTGGGTGTGTTACTAAATGTAAGGTCTATCTGTGTCTGGAAGGATGCAGTTAGTTTAGTTGGACCTTCCATCAGTTGTGTAAAATCCAGACTGTCTGTGATCTGCTTAAGGGAGTTCCTATTAGCCTTGTTTAACCAGTTACAGTTGAGATCACCAAGTATTATGAGACTCAGTTTTAATTTACATGCTTGAAGTAGCTTTTTAATGTGACATAAAAATCATTATTAGAAGAGGGTGGGTGACCACAAAAGACATTTCAGATGAGAGCACTATGTTCAAGTCCAATACACGCTAAGTCATGGACAAAAGGCAAGCATATTTGATGACAGATGATGTTGGGAAACAAAAAGCGAGCTTTGTTTAACAAAGCTGAATACAAAATACCAGCAGAACCAGAAAAACCAAAAGGAGTCACCAGGACAAAATCAAAGTAGCAACTAAGGCTAAAGCAAAGCACCAACAAAAGTAAAGTACAAATCAACAGATAAAACCAGAAACAAAATAAGAAACATACCACACGGTAGACAGAGGAGACACTGGAGGAAACACTGGGGAAGAAGTTGGTGGAAAATACTGGATGAACATGAAGGGAGACAAACCAAGATGCACACAAGCTAATACGCTAACAAAAGCTAACATTGAGACGTTGGCATGGTAATGGGACATAACGGATTGAAACAGCTTGGAGAAAATACGGAACACAGAGAATAGCACAATGGAACATAACGAAACAAACTGACAAAGACAAGAAGGAGGACAAAGACTATATAGGGCCAGTGGCGATGGCGGAAGCCCTCTGGAAACTGGCAGCGAAGGCATCGGTTGAGACCCACTGATCAGCTGGGAAGGTGTAGGCTGAGACCCACCGGAAGCCTGCAGCGAAGGCGAAGGCTGTGACCCTGGAGACAGAACTGCTGCCTGGGAAACACTCCTTGATGTCAGCAGGACCATCGACGGAGGAACACTGGTAGTGGTCGGTCTGGGAGCCGACGGAGGATCACTGGCAGCGGGTTGGCCTGGGAGCCGATGGAGGATCACTGGCAGCGGTCGGCCTGGAGCCGACAGAGGGACACTGGCAGCGGTCAGCCTGGGAGCCGAAGGAAGACAGTGGCAGCTGTCGACATGGGAGCTGACGGAGGAACACTGGAAGAAGGTGGTGGAAAACACAGTGTGAACACAGAGGGAGACAAATCAAGACGCACACTACACTAACAAAAGCTAACACAGACGTTGGCACGGGAATGGGACATAACAGAACAAAACACCATGGAGAAAACAAGGAACACGGAGAATAGCACAACGGAACATAATGAAACAAACTGACAAAGAAAAGAGGGAGGACTTTGTACAGGCGCAGTAATGATGGGATGAGGAACAGGCCGAGTAAAGAGGGACAAGGAACAGGTGAGGAAACAAATGGAAAAACACTGGAGAGCAGGAAACAAAAAAGCTAGACAAGACACAAGAGGGCAACATTTCAAAATAAAACAGGAATCTGGAGAACATAAACTGGGATCCTAACGAACCTGAGATGAGATATTTGGAATGAGACCATTTCTTTTTGGTGATTGAAATCAACTTTGGTCAATTCAGATTGTTGAAGGGTAGTGTCATTAGGTTCCACATGAACAATAACTAATTGTTATAATAATAATAATAATAATCCCTCTTTATGGAGGAACGGTGAGATGGTATTAGCTCCTGGAGCTTTCCCAGGGTGACGGGGGCTGTGGTACCAGGGAGACAGTGAGTGGCTGCGTTGAAGAAGCAAACATGTGGGGGGCGCTAGCGAGCACGACATGGTGTAACACGTTTTCTCCAGAGCTCCGGTGGAACCACTATTAATTTAGAATATATACTACACCCTCCGTATGAATAACAGTCAAAAAGTTTAGAATCGACATTCTGAAACCTCAAGGATACAATAGTGGTCAGAAAAATAACTTTAATGGCGACAAAATTCAGGAAATTCAAGTTCGACTGAACCTCCAGCAACAGGCCAAGCGCAGCCGCGGAAAAAAGGGCATCAGAAGACCCCGGTCAAACATCACCTACTACCCGGAAACAACACGCATCGATGGAGGCTGACACGCTGAAATCAGAAATCCTCTCCTCCCCGCGAGCGGACATAGGCTCGATAATACGGGGAAGAAATGAAGAACGTACTCTCTGAAGATTTTAACCACCTGAAAAGTGAGCTACATGCTATCAGAGCAGAGCTAGCTAACAATACAGCAGCCATACACTCTGAAATGGACCAGGTGAAAGCCAACATCAAAGAGGTGGAAGGTGGTTTAACTACGTGGTCGGACGAAATGGTCATGATGCAAAACACAGTGAGTAAATTTAAAACCCAGGTTGAAGAACTGAAAGAGAAGTGTGACGATTTGGAGGGAAGGATGAGGAGAGGCAATGTGCGCATCGCTGGAGTGGCTGAAAAGCCGCGCTCCAGCTCCGCAACGGCGGTCTCCAAACTTTTGAGAAAGGTGCTGCAGATGGACAGAGACCTCAAAGTGGACCGAGCACACGGCAGTCTAGCACCTAAAAGATCGGATGGGAGACCTCGGGTTATAATTGCGAAAATGCACCACGACCAAGACTGCATGGACATTTTAAAACGAGCCTGAGAACGAGCCCCACTTCGTCTTGGCGGAGAACAGATATCCATCTACCCGGATTTCACAGCCAGCGTCGCGAAAGCCAGGGCGGCATTCAATGACGTAAAGAAAACGCTCCGCGGCCGCCAGGGTGTCCGCTATGGCCTTCTATTCCCTGCGAAGCTTCCATTACGTTCAACGGAGAGGACCGGCTATTCCTGGAGCCAGCCGATGCCATGGACTATGTGAACAGGAACATAACTCCAGCATCAGCGGCGGAAAACGGAGAGTGACTCTGTCCCATCCCCGCACTGGCCCAGCATCCAGCCAAGAGACAGCACTTTTATATCCTTTAAAACTTAATGTAAAAACGAAGGACTGAGACAAAGTATATGTTAACACAGCGCAAATGATGGTAATGTTATTTGCTTTCTTCTTCCTAATTTAACCCCCAGATCATTGAAAGACACTGAAAGCATTTGGAGTTAATGTCTGATCAGAATCATAAGTTACTGTATGAATATGCAGATATGAGGCCATGGGATAATATCTTAAGGCAGCATCTCAGATGTCATTTAATTTGCTTCCTTTTTCTATGTTTTATTGTTTTTATTTTATTTGTACCACTACTTATTAAAATGTACTCTAGATAACATGTATACGGTTCTACTGGAGCTCAACTCCAGCTGTTAGTAGCAGAGGCGAACAGAGGCGGTTCGCATAGCTGCCTGTCCACCAGCAGCTTAGGCCCGGGAGCCAATAGGGCAGACCCGGATACTCCTACCCCGAGTTATCGGTTTATCTGTGTTCCTATATGACTGTTAAAGGATTGTTTAGCCTTACAGTTCAGGTCCCCTGTTCCCCCGGGATCTCTTTGTTCCAGAGGAGCACTTATGCTAATGCATTTTACTTTGCCTCAATCTCAGTTATCACATTGACAATGTTCTCTCCTTTCTTCGGTTTCTTTGTTTTGTTTTCTTTCTCTCCTTCCTCATGTCTACCTCCCCACCAATTACATATCAAACACACCTTAAATTATGGGTTCACTTAAAATAATAAGTTATAATGTTAGAGGACTCCACAGCCCTATCAAAAGAAAGAAGGTCTTAAACCAGTTGAGACAAATAGGATGTCAAATCCTTTTTACAGGAGACTCACCTCCCAGATTTGGAGCATGACAAGTTAAAAAGATCCTGGGCGGACATGATCTACTACTCTTCACACACGTCAGGGAGGAAGAGAGGAGTGTCTATTTTAGTGCACAGATCAGTAGATTTTACAGCCACAGCATCCCATAAGGACACTGAAGGCAGATTCATTTTAGTAAATGGAATCATTGATGGGATTGAGATATCTTTAATGAATGTTAATGCCCCGAATGAGGATGACCCAGTCTTTATAAAGCACATATTCAATTTTCTATTAAAGAATAGTACAGGACTCCTTCTGATGGGAGGAGACTTTAACTGCGTCATGTCACAGACCCTGGACAGACAACCAGCTCCAAAAACACCACTTTCAAGGATGAGCAGAATGTTAAATGGTCAATCTAAAGAGTCCGGTCTAATAGATATATGGAGACAAAAATTATCGAATTGCAAAGACTTTACATATTATTCAAGTAGACATCAATCCTATTCTAGAATTGATTATTTCTTTACCCACAAGTCCGAGATCCATAGAGTAGTCGATATAAAAATACTCCCAATTACGCTTTCAGATCATGCCCCCCTGCTGATGTCCTGGGATTTGGGACACAAACCAACTTCCAGGCTGTGGAGGTTAAACACATCTCTCCTAAATGATGAGAAGTTTATCACCTTTATTAAAAGTGAACTAAAATTCTACCTAGAAACAAACTGCACTCCAGAGATATCACCACTTGTTTTATGGGACTGTGCCAAAGCCTATATTAGAGGCCGTGTTATTGCTTTTTCGAGTGCCCAAAAGAAAAGAAAAGAAGCCAGACAAAAAGAATTAGAGGAGACGATCAAACGATTAGAACAACAACACAAACAGGCACCGTCCGCCAGTTTATTGACCCCGCTTAAAGAAGCACGGAGAGAACTAAATAACTTAATTTCTGACAAGATTGAAGGCAATTTACTACTTGTGAAGCAAAAATTCTACGAACATGGAAACAGAGCAAGCCGGTTGCTGGCTTTTTGTTTAAGGAAACAGCAATCATCAAATATTGTACAAAAGCTAAAATCTAAAAATTCAACTGGCTTTCTTACAAAACCAGATGAAATTGCTGAATCATTTGCAGATTTTTATAAGACTTTATACCAAAACACGGATACCTGCTCTGATGATGAACAATTAATGCATTACCTGAAAGACATCAAACTAACTGAACTCTCAGATTCGATGACAAAAGAATTGGATGATCCTATAAAAGAAGGGGAAATACAGGAGATAATTTCGTCATTGAAAAATAATAAAAGTCCAGGCCCAGATGGCTTTGCTAATGAATTCTATAAAACTTTTATAGATGTAATATCACCTCTACTATTGAAAGCATACCACCACGCTCTCAAATTTGGAATCATGGCTCCCTTCTGGAATGAAGCAACAATAGTAGTTATACACAAAGAGGGGAAAGACCCTACAGAATGGAATAGAATACAGATGGACGGCACTCCCTTTATCCCTACTAGGACGCGTGGAAAGCATACGGATGAATGCACTGCCCAGGTTACTTTATTTATTCCAAATGCTACCGTTAGAGATACCTAAATGCACATTTGAAAAACTAGACCGACTGTTCTCCAGATTTATTTGGCAAGGGAAACGCCCAAGGGTCAGACTTAAAACTTTGCAACTCTCCAAAAAGGCAGGAGGACTGGGACTCCCAAATCTTAGATATTATTTCTGGGCAGCACAATTAAAACCTCTGACAGCGTGGCTCAGGGACCTCACAGATACACGATGGCTCAACATTGAAAAAATTCTATGTCAACAGTCTCTATCTGAGCTACCCTTTCTAGATATCTCTCTGAAAAACACTGTGATGGGAGAGTGGACTATGTCCACCCTAAAGATCTGGAGAGAAATACAATCCTTGTTAAAACATAACAGCATAGGCTCAATTAGGAATTTTACACCCGCCCAATTAGATATAGGATTTAGAAGATGGTCGGAATATGGACTTAAATATATCCATCAATTATTTGAGAAGGGCACTATGAAGTCATTTGAAAAATTGAGGAATAATTTCCTCCTCCCCAAAACTGACTTTTTCAGGTATCTACAACTTAGACACCTTTTAACAGCACAGAAAGATTGGGCCAAAATTGCAAATCCCACAGGATTAGAGCAATTTCTAATGCATTTACAATCAGGAAATAATGCGACAAAAGTCATCTCCAGATTCTACCAGGAATTTTTACTTTTGAACCCAAATAACTCAGTACAAATTAAAGAGAGATGGGAGGCTGAGATGCAACAAGAGATATCAAAGGGAAACTGGGAGATAATCTGTTCTGAAGCACATTTGGTAACCAGCTCAAACACATGGAGAGAATTCAAGTGGAAAGTTCTTACTAGATTTTTTCGAACACCACACATAGTGGCAAAAATGGGCCCAACACACAGTAACAAATGTTGGAGAAGTTGTGGAGCGCACATAGGTAATCATTTACACATATTCTGGGCATGCCCCAAACTGAGGCCATTTTGGGATGAGGTATATAAAGTTCTTGCAGTGGTTTTTCATGCCAATATCCCTAAAGACCCGCTGATTGCTGTATTGGGGGTAAAACCACAAGTAATAGAGGGAAGAGCTACAAACTACTTATTGCAAATCCTGCTAACTGCAGCAATTAAATGCATCACAATTAACTGGCTAAAGCCTGAGCCACCCACATTCGACTTGTGGACCCAAAAGATCCTGGAAATTTATGAGATGGAGAGAATAACATTCCTGCTAAGATTACAAAAGCACAAATTTGACAGAAGATGGAGTCCAATATTGAGCATATTGATGCAATGATAGTTTAAAATCGCCTATCCCTCTAACCCCTAGGAGGTAGACATGAGGATGCATGGCATTTTGTGACAAAAATGTAATTATGTGATATGCTGGCATTTTGTCCTTAAGTTTCTATATTCTTTTATTTAATTTCACTTCTCCACTTCATTTTGTTTTATCTTATCCATTTTTTAATTTTTTTAATTTTTTTAATTTCTTTTTTCTTTCTTTCTCTCACTTGATTTTCTGTTGGTTTTCTTTTCACCCCCTACCTTGTCTTGTAAAACAACTAAAGCACATGTAACTGATGATATGGTTGTACTGAAAATAAAAATTAAAGTAAAAAAAAAAAGAAGGAAACATGTAGGGCCTCAGGAGGATGGAGGCGAGACAGTAGCTTCCGCCGTGTTTACCTCTGCGGGCGGCAGTCCACGGCTATTTCGTGTGGAGCTAGCAGGGGCTACGGACTTAGCTCCCAGTTGGATCCAGTGGTCTGGGGGCTGGGCGGCAGAAAGACCCAGGCAGGTGACAGTCGACCCCATTTCTCCAGCAGTTGTGGTGGTGACAGCGGGGCCTATGGTGACCAGTGAGTCGAGGAGGTGTTCATCATCTTTGATTTCGTACAGGATGAATATTCTCACTTCCAGTTCCAAGATTTTCTGGGTCAGGCAGAGACAGCTGTCACATCCAGATGATGAGGTGAGTCGAGGCATTTCTTATATGGGCCAGTGGTGGTTGCGACACAGGCCCAAACACTGGACATGCTGGGATGGATCAGCCTTCGGCAAGCAGGGTTGGTCACTTCCTGGATTGTAATAGTGGTAGTATTTGTGGAGATGGCATGAGGCAGCGGGTGGTGTCAGCCATGCCATATAAATATAATAGTGTTTGATGGACAGAGTAATGAGGGGTCAATAGTATGTAAATTCAAAATCAGGGTAAAGCTACCTCTAATGATGGCCTATGGTCAGACATCACATGGTTTTCTGAATGTATTACCTGTGCAATTCAGTGACAATTATCAACTAGAAAATTACAATTATGGTCACTTCAATTGGACAACAAATCAGCCTGGCGCTGACATCAGCCAAATTGTACATTGCAGAATAGCTTAAGAAACTTTTTCCATGTATTGCATAAAGCCTTACCTACTTACTTCATTCATCAAAGATTCAATTTAGAAGCTTTTGGCCCTTATATGTTGAGTGACATTTTGCGGGATGATTATGAAACTATCTGAAAGATTTCTAGTCTATAAATTCCACACAAGTTGTCTATGCAGTAGCTTTTCATCAGAGGCATTTCAAGCACTTCACCACTACTGCGTCTTTACATACTAAGAGGCTGACTTAGTCTGAGAGGCACTTGTGATTTGGTTTGGTTGTCAAAGATTGTGGGATAGCTTTTGCAAATGCTCTGTGAGGATGTCATCGCTTGAAGTGTTTGGTCACAGAGCGACCGTCCCACTATGACTCATCCTGATGGTAATACTGGGCGATATGGCCAAAACTATTATCACTTTTTTTTTTTTTATATTGATCGATGTCGATAATTAATGCAGAACCCAAAACAAACAGACGGTTAGTTATGGTTTATAGAATACAATTATTTATTGTCTGATACTAGATGACAGACATTCAACGGAATCAAATAACCAAATGGCTTTATGTTAAACACTGAATAAATAAAATTATATTCTTCATGTCGAAGTGTCCTTGAGCAAGATACTGAACCCCAAATTGCTTCTGGTGAGCAGTTGGCGCCTTGCATGGCAGCCTCCTCCATCAGTGTATGTAATGTGTATGTGTGAGTGTGTGTGTGAATGTGTGAATGTGGCATGTTGTAAAACGCTTTGAGCTGTCGGTAGACTGGAAAAGCGCCATAAAAATGCAAGACCATTTACCCTGCACTCTGTGTACAGCTGAGGGACTGATGTTTGGAAAAAATATTTTCGCCCAGGCAGGGGCACCGCTAGGGATTTTGGGCCCCATGAAAAAAAATCTAGTTGGGCCCTTGTATAGGTTGCCCATGCTTCAAAGGGCCCCCTGTCAGTGCTGGACCCTTGGAATCGTCCTAACCTTTCCCCCCCTGGCGGCACCCCTGCGCCCAGGCAGAGTGTACTTAGCATCTGTGACAGTCATTACTTTCTTGAAGCTCTGTCTTTAAACTGTGCTAATAGGCATCATATCTTTAGTGGCACAGTGCTTAATTGCAATGGTTCTGTCTTTGTATAGCTTCAGTTTCTTCTCATATGGGGTAATGGCTGAAAAAGCCGCAGCAATTGTTGGTTGTCAAAGTGAAGTTTGACTAGTAGAAGCAGTGGGGCTGGTCTGTTGGCTACTTGGGGGGAGGCTGACGCCAGCGTGATAGCGCAAACTCGTGCTTTCAGAGTACTGTCTGGGATGGTACCTTTTGAGATGATGGAGGAGGTAAGTGGTCGCTGACACATTTTGCACCTAATGCTGGTCTGTCATATCTCAGACTTCAGGTACCCGAACTACTTCCAAATAACCAAAGTGGTACGATCTTTCTTCGGTAATATTTCTTCGTCTTTGTCAGTTTCCTCGCACTCGGTTGCGCTAGTCGGACCACTCATTTTCTTGTTTCGGCTATACACAGAGGTGGTCACTGTCATTCTGAGTTGTTGTGAGTGGGAGGGGCCAGAAACATGCATCAACCAAATGCGTAGAGGAAAACTGATTAAAAAAAGCTGTATTGAACATATATGTCATAAACTTATCATTGTTATCATGAAATCTTTATCATGAAAATGATCGAAATCGTTTTATATCCCAGCCTTACCTGAATGCCAGCCCAATGTTTCCATGTGAGTATTCCTGGATACTTTCTCTACACAATACTTTCAGTTTGTCACACAAATGATGAACTGATGTAAAGCACCGATGGAGAAAGGCAGTGGTAGTTCTGGTACTGTTTACTGGGGAGCACTGGATGGTATGTCATATCATATCCTGCATGCATTAGAGTCTATTTAGAAGTGTAGCTATGCTGGAAAACTTTTTTTCTATGGTCAATAGAGATGAGATGAGATGAGATTGAGATTTTTTTTCTAACATCAATAAAACATATATACTTGCTGTGCTGTCAAAGTTCCAAATATGGAGTTACTAATATTTACCCTAAGTTGACTGTAAAACACACAATTTTAAAAACTGGCTCAAAACCTCATGCAGGTGAAAATCATAAAACACAATCACACTGTGAGTACTTGGAGTCATAGTTAATGAACTTGTCACTAAATAAAACATGTATGTTTTATTAATGGTTTTACCTAATCACTTTAGCAGCATGACTGGGATTCATGCAAGATCAGAGGTTTTTTATCCCACATTAATGAACTTGTTATGAGTGGGCTGTATTGTTGCAGTTCCCCATGAAAAGTGCTGCTAAATCCAAGATGACGCAATTTATATGTCTTTGTACAACATTGGGTTATATAACAAAATGAAGGTATGCATTCCCTTTTATTCAACACACAGAACCAATGCACCAAAATTAAATTTAGAATATAGTAGCATAAAAT
This sequence comes from Diplodus sargus, assembly GCA_903131615.1. NCBI lineage: Eukaryota > Metazoa > Chordata > Actinopteri > Spariformes > Sparidae > Diplodus > Diplodus sargus. The sequence goes on from CAEMYA010000021.1 coordinate 3,073,284, forward strand.
ATATACATTATTATTTTATTACATACATACATAAACAGACACATACATACATGGGAAATAATTCTGTGTTGCATATTTTGAAGATGGGTCATGGTGTATGTAAACAGCAGCAACGAGATGGTGATGATAATATGCTCAGCATCTTCCCATCAAAAGTTAAGATCTGGGAAACACTGTCCATCAACTTTGACGTGGTGTGTGAGCACCAAGCATCAATGATGTAACCACGGAGTCCACCTCTCCTAGTCCCGCTGTAGTCCTGTACTGTGTCAGCTCATGCAAGTGCAGCTTGATCTGGTGTGTTATGGTGGAGACGGGTCTTTGTAAGCATGTGTGCACAACAGTCAGATTTTAGGTTGCTTGGCCCATTTGTCCATATTGCCTGTGACTGGGCATTAGCCAGGAGCAGCCTTAAGTCCAAGGTGGGTTACAAGTGTCCCATCCTGGATCTCTCTCCTCTCCTCCTTGGGATGAGGGTTAGGGTTAGGTTAGACCACTTTAAGACAGCTTGTATTCAACCACTCTTTTTGACCAATTTCAAAATTATCACGTATCTAAAACATCCTGGAATAAAGTTGTTGCTGACCAGCTTCCTCAAGTTTTTGATAAATTTCAGTTAACAAGTCAGACAAAAACAAAGTATAGAAACAGCTTTGTTAAGAGTTACTAATGACCTCCTAATACATTCCGATAGGGGAGAACATTGCATCTTGGTTCTTCTTGAATTTAGTGCTGCATTTAACACAATTGATCACAGCCTCTCATCAATCGTTTTACTTCATATGTAGGCATCACAGGGAAAGTGCAAGAATTTTTTTCATGTCTGTCAAATAGAGGGTCTTTTGTTTCTATGGGCATTTTTGTGTCATCATCTGCTCCACTATCATATGGGGTGCCTCAGGGGTCCATCCAATCTGGGCCAGATTGTATGTTAAATTGAATGTATGCCATAAAGAATTGGATGTTGCAACTAAACTCTGAGTAATTATTTGGACTGATGCAGTGACGGACTGGGAACAAAAAACGGCCCTGGCATTTCCACCCACCAGCGGCCCACCAGCGTGTGTGTGTGTGTGTGGGAGGAGGGGAGCACACGCACTTTTGATAGCCCCAGTGATGATGAATGTAAACTCCCATGCTATAAACAACTGCACAAAACATAGACATATCAATGCACAACCCCAATGCATAAAACAAATAAATAAATCATCAGAGCCAGCCGCTCCATAATAAAAACATGTCTTACCATCAATCATTATCCATGTCTACCTCTTCATCCTCCTCTTGCTCGTTTTGTTCCTGCTCTTACTCATATTCCTCACTGATAGCTCCACTATCATATGGGGTGATTGTCTTAAAATTGAGTAATTACTACAAGCTAAAACACTAGTAAATAAAGTAGATACAACCTAACACATTGTTTACCAAACTATATGTCATTGTTGTGTTACATACAAATTATTAGGGTGAAATTACTTAGATATAATGTTTGCTAGTCAGTTGGACTGAAAACGGATGCTGTTGTCATCTACTATTATAGCCAGCAGTGTAGCAAGAGGCTAACAAACCCTACAAGTTAGCCTATACTAATTAACGTCATTTCATTTCATTACATGCATGATCACACTCACGAAGATTAGATGACATGGCTCCATACCTTTGTCTTTTGCTCGTTTCTCCTCTTCTTCTTTTCTCTTCTTACTGAACTGGGCACCTGACGGTTTTGACCTCTTCTTATCCATTTGTTTATTTGACGCACGGGGATCAACACATTACCATCCCCCAACACCGTCAACCAAAAGTTAAGATTCAAGATAAGAGTTGACCACTTCACCTCGTTTTGTAATATATTTCACTATTTAACGAAACCCCGAAAAATAAAATATGTGAAACTATGGGCTTTTATTCACCATATTATTATGACTGAAACGTGTTTTATGTGGAAGGAATTCAGGATGTGATTGACTTTATCCTAATAAATGCATTAGTTGCGCACTATTATATGAATCCCCCGCTCCCCCACAGCAGTAGGTGAACCTGTCCCCCGTCCCCCTTCTTCCACAGACTCTGCTGCTGCTGAGAGTCTCACACAGACGCACCTTTATAAAACAGAGGCCGCCCAGCCGCCCGCTCCCCACAGGTAACATGACGTCATTGACTTGACGTGTAAATGAGCAATACAAATACCAGAGGACATGATTGCAAACAAATTATTATTATTTCATTTATTTTTTTGTGCGGGCGCTCATGCCGCCCTTCCAAGAATGCTGCCCTGGGTGGCTGCCCATACTGCCCATATGAAAACTGCCCCTGGCTCTGTGAGTTAACTTGTACTCATCTACCAAAACAGCAGCATCGGCCTCGTTATTAGCCTGTTTCTCAAAGCGGCAATGCACCATTGCTGGCAATGCAAGCGCAAATCTTTGGCAAACTGCACATTGGTTTTCTCATGTTCCTAAAACGCTGACGATAAGCTTATGGAATCAACTCATATGCTTGCAAAACCGAAGCTTTCACAGAGAGTCTTCCAAACTCAGACCAGAGAAAGCCCGCTATGCTTTCCCCATAAGAACGCACTGAAGCATAAGCGCATGGCGTGAACTAGGCCCGTCTTGCGCGTCAGCCACTCTCTCGAAACAAGAGAAAAAAGATATCTACAGCCTTTTCATTAAAAGGAGGAATCAAACATAGACTAGTGACTAGACAGAACAAGTGATGTCATCATTGAAGCAACTGCGTGCATATGACCAACTGAACGAAACAGCATAGGAGATAATATACACCAAAGTCAGACCACAAAAACTAAACCAGGTAGCCCAGGGATAATACAAGCCAAGAGCAATGACAATTTCTCCTAGGCAAAGCAAAACAACCCATGTAATTAACTAAACGCGAAGCTTCGAACAGGCCGGTGGTGGGATGAGCACCCAGCCTGCAGGTATGGCAAAACAACCAGAAACTGCTGACTCCACCAATGCCTCGGAGTGCACCCAAGACAAATGCTCGAGCCACACAGAACTGTAATAAACCACACATTCCAAAAACACGCAATTCAGTAAGCCCACACGGAAAGGTAAAAGGCCTAGCAAATATACAGCTGAACTCACCAAACCTCATTGTCTGACGTTCCTGTGCATGCGCATCGCTTTTCACTCCAACCAACACTTTTCCTGGAGCTGTTGGAAAAGAACAGAGGGGGAACATGCACAAATAACAAATAATAGAAAGTGTAAATAAATCAACAAATCAACTACTACCAGGCGTCTATCCAACCCGACTGCTCAACAACGCAACTTTCCAATTGTGAACATTAAATTATTATGGCAAATATTTAAACAGCGGATTAAATAGGGCAGCACTTCACCTCTTCAGATGAAGCGACCAGGCCTTAATTTTAGTTTTAGCCCTAGTAAAGAATATACCTGAACATCCTGCCGCAGCCTAATGCATCGAGAACAAAGTGCAGGTAGGCCCAACACGGATAAATGCATAAAGACGGACAAACTGTTTGGATGAGCCCCCATTTGTTTGTAAGTAACAAAGACACGGCAGGAGAGACTTTGCAACAGTTTCATGTCTCAGGTTGAATTCTGTGAAAAAAGCATATAGATTTCAAAATAATCCCAACATCAAACAGAACAAAAGACAAAGCAAAGCTTCCACCGCTCCTCTCAAAGGCCAGGCCCACTTTATGTCCTCAGTTGGGAGACGCCCGGCACGATGGCACATCCCCATTCAGGAACACACGGGACCAGGTCTACAAGACGCAAGAACAGAAATCAGCACATTACTGCAGAAAGTGGATGAGGGGGGCCCTAATAATAATTATTATTATAAAATATATACATTTAAATCAATAAAAATTAATAAAAATTATGATTAAATCATTAAAATGGGGCACCACCCTGGAAACAGGGACCAATAACCAGACCAACATAGTCTCAAAAGAAGCGTTCACTTTAACTGTAAATTCTTCTAAAATATTTACAATTAAAGGAACAGTGAAGGAAATTAATATGAGCACTGACATCAAAACCAGAAATTATCACAAACATATGCACAAAATAATCACAGACAACTGTTATGTACAATATAATAGAATTTATTAATATAAGCACATTGATCAAATCAATAATACTTTCAATAAACAAAAATCCATCACTTGACTAAGGCAGCTAAACTATGAACAAGAAACAGACTCAAGCACAAATAACAAACAAGCATGTAGTGTGTGTGTGTGTGTGTGTGTGCGTGTGTGTGTGTGTGTGTTAGAGGAACAAAGAAAGAGAGCCAAAATGGCAGCCGTAGTGAAAGACACAAGATGGCGCGAGCCAAAATTGCTGTCACGATCTCTTGGAAGGTGACGTCACGGAGTGTTCCGTGAAAGGACTACAAAACGGCAGAATATGACTTGAGGAAGTCATATTCTAAAAACTACAACAATGGCCTTTTGCTGAATTATGCATCTGGAATTAAAAAATGGTGGACGTGAATACATCACACAAAGGTCATCAATGGAACGAATGTACAGGATTTGAACAACGGCGTTGTCTTCATGTGCACTTTTGGATACATAAAAAAGATATTGTCACACGTATCAAATGTTATAGCAGGTTATTAACCATATGTCTCCAAGAAATTGCTCATAAGATTTATATGTGTGTCTGCGTAACCCTTAAGGTATGTGTACATATAAATATGGGTTAGTTAAGAGAGGGAGAGAGAGAGAGGCAGACATAGGGGCCAATGCCCGTTAAGCCTGCTAAACTAACACTTTCCGCTCAACAGAGTGGAGAGACTCAGATCAGCTCGTCATGAGCTAAAAGGAAAGCAAGCAATAGAAAAAGTTTTACAATATAAAACTAACAGCAATGAAAAAGGATTCGGAAGTCCACAACTCACAAATCATTGTAGCTCACAAGCATAGAATACACACTAAGTATCTGCCCAGACTCTAAATAGGCCTCACTTGTAGCATTTCTTCTATAATCCAGCTCGCTTCCTCGGCGTGGATTAAAGGCGGGTGCAGCGTCCTGCGTTGGCCACCAAACATGGTCGACAAGGGCATAAAGAAAACAGACAAAGTGGGTGTTTTCTGCAGGGAAAAAAAAAATCCTCCTTCTGCAGGCAGTGAAAGAGGCTGGTTGCACAGCTGCTATTCTGGATCTGGAGCGTGTTTGGTAACACAGGGCAGTTTTACTCGTCCAGCGAGATGAAACACTGCGGCCTTTGGCGGTTAAAGTCCAGATATCCGGTTGCCCCCTTTGAGTAACAGTTGGGCTGACGACAGCTGATGCATTCAGCAACATGTCACTCTGGGACTGGCGATGGAATGGGCACGCAGTTGCTCTTATTTTCTCCGTTCATCCAGTCATTGCGGAACTGATGATGCATTCAAATGTGCTCTGACAATGGGAAATGGAAGTTGTCAACCCTGGGGGGACTGTGTCAAGCAGGCGCCACCTACTGGACGTTAGGGTTGATGTACTTTCCTTTTCCTATCAGGCTTTGTTAGTGCAATGAGCCCTCATTTGCCAGCCTCATGACTTTGATCTGCACTCACAATTTGGAATTTCTCAGAGTGGTTTATATAAATGTGTGACTCACTAGTTAGAAAGTGGTTGTGACAAAGGCTCTGGGGAAAATAACAGTAACATACCACTTTAGTCTGACCAGTGAAAATAAATGAACATGTAAATGAACCTGACTGGCATTACGTTGACATTACTGATGATTACAAAATCAACAAACGTTTGATTTAGGATTTGTTGTATCTTAATCAGATGCATCATTTACTACATATCTGAATCTGATGAAAATGTAAAAGAAGAATATTGTGAGTTCTGTACTAGCAAGAGATGTGGTGCAGGCTGGAAGTGGCTGACTGCAGGCACTGACTGGCTGTGCCCATTTTAAATAAAGATTTTCCCAGCATTGACCTGTCTGTATCTTGAATAATGTCATATTAAATATATAATATATGACTTTGAACAAATTGCGTACATGTTTTGGTGTGTAAATAATTCATACTTACCAAAAGTTTTGGGATCGCTCTGCTTCAGCTTACAGCTTACAACTGCTGCAATGTAATCCTATCGGGCAACTCCGACCGTCAGTTTCATCCACTTAAAGTGAATTTAAAAAAAGCTACTGACAGACAAGTGTCTGACAAAGTTACTGAAATGAATCATACAGAATTTCAGACATTTGTTTTAGCACTTTGTGGAGGATTGCTATCATTACTGTGCAGTAACGGAGGCTTTTTGTAGAATATATTTCAGCCTGTAACTGGGCTCAGTCTATATTACTGTAAGTCTTCTCATAAAATCATATTTGGACCATTTTCACGTAGAAATATAAGCAAACTTACATTTTACATTCAGTAGATAGAACAGTAATTTTGCCAATGTCTAAAACCTGTTTATCTTCCAGTAAAGTTAGACAGTAACAACACCAGTAGATTATAATTGTTGCACATGAAATAAGAGACTTCCCCTGGCTGATATTCCTCCTCACTTTTTCTCCACTCGAGGCCAAACACACTGAGAATGAAAGAATGAAATGATTATTGTTCGCTTGTTTCTGCTTGCTAATTGCAGAGGTATCCGTGTGGTCAGCGGAGATCAGTGAGACAGGAAGGAGAGAGATGCAAGAGAGAAAAGGATAAAAGGAGTGAAGTACAGACGAGTGGGAGTGATGAAACAGAATGTTAGTCAAACTGAGGAGATTTTCAAGAGTTGAAGGACGCATATTAAAGCATAGGCGATTACAGGCTGATATCGATGCATGTGTCAAAATTCAAAATCTCCTTTCGAGCATTTTCATGCCAAGATAATGATAATTCCAAGTGGGCTATTACAAAATTGAAAGGATTACAGTTCATCGCTGGTAGATCTATCTATCTATCTTTTGCATCCTGCAACTTCAAAGGCAAAACACATCCTGATCGCGGCACACACACTCCAGCTTCTAAAGCTTTAATGTTCAGTGAAGAACCTTTTGAGCTATTCATCCCCCCGTATTCCTCTAGCCAAAACCCATCTGAGCTGCTTTTAAAGCAGGAAAACACATTCTCTGGTTGCGTAACTGTCATTTTTGCCCTATGGGAGCACAGAGGGACATTTTCTTTCGCTGTCAGCGCTTTCACTGAGCTCTAATTAGAGAAAGACAATGAACAGAGCTGGATGGTGACCATTGCTGGCAGAGTACTGGGGAAAGGATAACAATTAGGTCCAAACTAGTTTAGATTGATAGGAACAAAATGGAATATTGTGAAATTAAAGCTTGTTATTGTAGCAATTGTTTGTCTTTCTATAGAAGAAATGTAAGTTTTATATTATACAAGCATTGCAGTTATGTCCTGGTTCTTTGAATGTGCTGCACATGGTATGTTAATGAAATGGTCCTCATTCATCTTGCCTGCACTCATCCATCCTGCAAGAGGTGACATTGTTAACTGAGTGATAAGAAGGCTAATGTTGGCTTGATTATTGTGAGATGAGAGGCCACAAGCTTTTAGATTCTGAGGAGGATTCAGAGAGAGGATCAAGGCTGGATGTTCTTTTAGAGCCTGAGCTGTGCATAGGGTCTGCTTCAGTAGCACTGAGGCCAGCAACGGCATTTGAGTGCAGCCAAAATAGTGGGCATAGTGATGCAGAGAGGAAGGCACATACATGGAAAGCCCTTGACGTTAATGGCACATCCTCTCATAAGCATTAGCACGTGTGCTTTTTAATTGCTGTGGCTGATGTTTAGCAAAACATTCATGGTCTTAAGAAGATTAATCTTTGTGACATTGGAGACCCTGTGATATTTTCTCTAGCACCACCATCAGGTCCAAAACTGTCTAGCCAACCAATGTATCAAAAACTAGATGCTGAATTGCAGTAAAGGCATTACTTAACTTTCACAAGAAATATTTAAATCTGATAGGCAGACATGTCCCATAGGTCCCCAGAGAATGAATCCTATTGAATTTGGTGATACCATGACTTGCCATTTAGCAGCAGTAACAGGTTTAATTTGTATTTTTAACTGAAATGTCTCAACAACTTTTTGATGGACTACCATGAAATTTGGAAAATGTCCCCTCTCTATGCAAATTGGAAGTAGGGGAAGTTGTGCCAGAAACCCTTATGCTGCCTCTACATGAAATTTTCTACAGATATTCAGATTGATTCAGATTTAAATGTTATCACTTTGACAATTCTCTGACTTTTCATTATTTTTCCTACTCTTAAATAGCTTATTGAAACTTGCACTGAACTAACAAATGAAATATTTTTGTTGTTTATTTCTTGCCAGACCCCTGGCAGCACTTCTACTTGTATTTCCTTAATTTTTTTTTTAATGAAAAAAGTGCAAAGAGAAGTAAACATCTGTATGCGCATTAGTTTTTATCAGTAAACATTTTTTCCTTAGAAATAACTTATATAAAACCTTGCACTAGGCTTGTGGTTGGGCTTACACTGAAACTACTCCCAGACATATTTAAAATGCTGTCTACAAATGCCAAAAATAACCACTGTTTAGCTCTACAGATGCATTTTTGATGAATGACAGTAGTGCTGAACTGAATACATTGCATTCCTGTGACTAGTCTACTTCAAAATAAGTCAACTAGCATGAGGCCAGCAGTTTGAGTACCCTTTGCTAAATATTAGCCTGTCAGCATCGTCATTGTGAGAGTGTAAGCATGCTGAATTTAGCATTTAGCTCAAAGTGTTTCTGTGCCTAAGTGCAGCCTCACTGAGCATCTAGCATGGCTTTCCTCTAGCCCCTCTCATGAGCCAGAGATTCCTCATAGTCTAACAGACAGATTGTTGAGAGAAACGTACAGAGCGTATTCATGCTCCCATGAGGATGGACCCATAGTTCTGATGGGAAAATTACCTTTAATCTTCTGCCACTCTCTGGTCAGGTATTTTTTTGTTGTTGTAGTTTTGTTTTGTTTTAACCAAACTTCGGTACGCAGTGGTACAGAAAGCATGCATTTGTGACACTATGGCAATGACAGGGCGGATACTGAACCCAAAACTGCTCCTGATGTGCTGGTCGGCACCTTGCATCTCAGCCACCGCTATCAGTGTATGTATGTATGCATGGATTACTGTAAGTTGCTTTGGACAAAAGCGTCTGCTCAATGCCCTAAATGTAAATGTAAATGACAAAATCTGACAATGGATGGATGGACAGACAGCCAGACATAAAAAAATAACTGCCTGTCAAAACTTCTTCTGGGGTGGTTCTTGCTACAAGAGATGTTTCCAGGAACCCATTTTATCATGATGGTGCGTGGACACACACCCACAAGCACACACACACACACACACACACACACACACACACACAAACAAACAATTATATGGTTAAAACTTTAACAGCTGAGGCTGTTGTGGCTAGCAAAGATCGAGTAGACTTGCTCAGTGTTTTTCAGACAACAGTTTATCTAACTCTGTGAAGATCTGAATCTACACTGCCTGCGTGAAGAGGACTTCCCACCAGTGACCACTGTGATGGCAGAGCACAATCTGGACAAATGGAATAGATGTACCTTCATTGTCTCTTTGGGAGGGGATGCAATGCTTTCCTCTGCTGCAACTCTACGTTGTTAACATCTACCCTGCCACCTTTCTCTCTGTCTCTCTGTGTATTCCTGCCATTTTCTCTCAGCCAAAGTGTCACAGTATGGTCCCATCCTCCACCACTAGCCTGACAAATAAGCTATTGTGTTGCCATGTTGTGAGCCACCAAAACAGCTCAACCTGGCATGCCAACCCGCAGTTCTGCTCTTCACACAGATCAAAGAGACATTTTTGGACGTATCCTCCTCGACCCGGTGAAAGAAAAAAAAAACACAACACAGACTGTCTGATAGACACCGACTGCAACTCAGCTTTCACCGGCCAGCAGGAAGTTCGCTGCATTCCGTAAGCTCTCTGAGCTTTTTGATCAATCCATCCATCCATTTTCGTCCGCTTATCCGGGGCCGGTTCGCGGGGGTAGCTGCCTGAGCAGGGACACCCAGACTTCCCTCTCCCCGGACACTGCCTCCAGCTCTTCCGGGAGGATCCCAAGGCGTTCCCAGGCCAGCTGGGCGACATAGTCACACCAGCGTGT